>JALXJV020000017.1:1407217-1647039 GCA_024633595.2 Lepomis macrochirus | reverse complement strand
CAAAATGTTACAACATTGTTTTTCTCCAAACATTGATATGACCTGATCTCAAACTTTTAATTTAGTTTAGATTTTTGTTTCAGTTGTTTTTGCATTTCATCATAATATGTTGTTTATGTAATTAAATCCTACCATTTTATCATATTAATGATAAATTAACAAAGTATATCTTCTTCATGTATTTAGAATCATTAAGAAGTTAGAAATATAAAATGTGGAACATTTTTTTTCATAATATTTTGTAAACTTGTTGAGCATTTAAAGGCAGTAACCATGTTGCGTGTGTTGGTACATTCAGATTGTTGTGATTGTTGAAGCGCCGCTGTGACCGACCCACCTGACATGTTGTGTGTTGTGTAGTTGGCGAAGAATGTGGGAAATGCCAGCTTCAACGACATCATGGAGGCGACTCTCTCAGAGCAGGATGTGACCAAACCGGATCCCACCAGTGACATGTGAGTGACAGCCACGTCCCCCCCCCCCTCCCCAGGTCCTCCAAAACTCTGCAGACTCCAAACTAAACGCAGCTCAGACTGTAACATCTGTCTGGTGGAGACTTTTATTTGAAAACGTCTGCAAATCTTCCAAACAAATACATTTTTAATCCAAAAAAGTATTAACCTTAAAAAAAACGTACCAACTGTAAGTTAAGTAGTCACATAACAAGTTTTAGATTTTCCAAAAGTACTTGAACTATATATTATACAAATATTTAATATTTGAGCACTTTATTACCCCCCTATAGATTTTCTCACTTTTACAAAACAATAAAAGCAGACCTAACGCTGAGTGCAGGTCAATCTCTATAGAGAAGCTCTCAAACAAATGACCACCTGGAGGAAAGAAGATTAAATTAAGGTTAAACAGTTGAACCCTGATGAACTGATTCTCTCTCTCTCTCTCTCTCTCTCTCTCTCTCTCTCCTCTCTCTCTCTCTCTGTCTCTCTCTGTCTCTCTCGCTCTCTCTCTCTCTCTCTCTCTCTCTGTGCGGGTGTTCCAGGCAGACGAGGAAAGACTACATCACGGCCAAGCACACAGAGAAGCCGCCGCGAGCGGGTTTGCGACAACGCCAAGGCCCAGACTGCGGCTTCTGCACGAGGCCGTCAGGGACAGAGACATCCTGTCTCTGATCCAGGTCCACGCTGAGGGGTGGACCTGATGGAGGCCAGCCCGCAGCCCAACGCAAGCACGCACGGCTGCACTCAGACCCTGTCCCAGAGTAAATCCACCTGTCGCAGACGCCCTCATGTCTTTAGTGACGTTGTTGTTGTTTTGTCGGACAGGAACCTGGAGAGACGGTGCTCCACCTGGCGGTCCGGATGGGCTTACAGGAACTCCCTCCACATCGCTGACTTCCTCGCCCAAAACAGGTAACCACTGCCGCTGCAGTGATTGGTCATTATCCGTTCATCTGTGGGCTGATTTCTTCATTGATTGATTGTCTAACACAGCTGAACATAAAGCGCGACAACACACGACTCAGTGAGATTAGTGAGCAGTCCAACAGAAATCTTTATTGTTATTGCAGTGCTACTCCTATGAGTGCCAATTAAAATTAATTTATTCGTCCTCTCATTCATTTATGACCATAATGATATGACAGCATCCTCTTCGGTCTCTCTCACCTCTGCCGTTAGCTAACGTTACGTCCATAGAGGCTGCTGAGCTTGGTTATGTTGCCGGTTATGTTATGTCTTGCTGGAGAGTTTTGTTGAAGTGTTGACGTGCCGTAAAGCATTGCTCTGTTCTTGCAATAGAAATCCTGCCCTGAGTTTCCATGCACAGACTTAGTGTCATAGAAAGCTTTTACTGCCAGAAGCAGCAACTATAGATGCCATTCAAGATGCTACAAGTCAGTGTAGCATCAAAATGATTTTTAGCTGCTGTTTTGAGAAACAAATACCACATAAAGTTGCTTTAAAACCAGCTAACTGTATAAAACAGTTCAAAGCTAGAATCCGAAATCAGTCACAGGAGACATTTAACTGCACAACCAGGACTTTGACTTGTTTGGAGTATGTGAATGTACAGGATGTGAATTCTTCTTCCACCTGTGCGTTACTCTGTAGCAAACGCAGTGTCCTCACATGTACAGTAGTAACACTAAGGAGTGTGTGTTTCAGCGGCACCCTGGACAAGCAGACGGCCCGAGGAAGCACAGCGCTGCATTACTGCTGTCTGACGGACAACAGCGAGTGTCTCAAACTGCTGCTGAGAGGAAAAGCTTCAGTGACCATCAGTAAGAGACGCAGACCTCACGTTACAGCAGACTCTGCACACGGCATCCCATGATGCCTCCCGTAGCCATCGTGGGATGACGGTGACACCAGAGACAAACAAACTGTGAACAAAAAATGTACAGACCTTACAAGTGCTAGGCGGACATCAAAGTTTTTCTGACAGCTGCCTGTGATTATGGTCAGAACGAGATCATGTGAGTGCAGCCGGAATTAATGGTGATTCCCCAGTGGATGAATCTATAAATAATAAACCTCTAATTGACCATGTTATGAAAACAAGGTAGAAACGGGATGAAAAGGCCCCTTTCACAGCTTCTGACCAAACAATCAGGGAAAATATCCACACTGACTGATGTATACTGGTAGAACAGATCAGGCTGGAGCATTGCAGCCTCACAAGGGCTTAATAGCTCGACTCCAGACCTTCAGTTTTGTTTCTGAATGTCTCAGGTTTTCACTAAAATGCTTCATTTGACTGTGGCTTTGATTGTAGACCTATAAGCGTACTTCTGACTAAGACACTGGAGGAAATTATTGTTAAATCAGCGGTTTACATAATTCACTACAAATGAATTCTGATTTTTTTGTGGCATTTTATCTGTAAATATGTGGGAAAACACTCTGTCACTAAATCTCTGTATTTGGTAAAAAATCCATCTGACCATTATTGATGTGCTGGAAATGGATTTCTGTGATAAAATCTGTGCATAAGTCATTGCATATAAACAAAACAAAAGTTGGTAAAGTTGGGACAAACCGTTTGACTGTGGTGTCTCGCCTTTGAAGAATAAATCAAGGCTTTGTCTCTACAGCAAACAACGCAGGAGAGACGGCGCTGGATCGCCGCTAAACGCCTCCGACACATTCAGTGTGAAGAACTGGTGAGACTGAGAGAAATATTTTATGAAATGTATATAATATTTGTTAAAATGTGTTTTATAGATAGAAGAGCACATTGTTTTATGTATCTCAGGATATTCACCTGCATTAACTTTGTAAACAAATATAAAGTTAAGCCGAAGTTTACCAGAAGTGAAATCAGGAACCTGTATGATTCCGTCCTGTGTTTCATGTTTCAGCTGACTCAGGCTCAGACAGGAAAGTTTAACGTCCACGCTCATGTCGAGTACGCAGTGGCGTCTCCAGAATGAGGACCTGGACGAGAGTGACGACGAGATGGAGGACAAGGTCAGCTGGTTTCATGTTGAACAGCTTGTGTGCGTGTAGCGGTTCAGATGTGTAACGGTCTGTTTCCTGTAGCCAATCCCAAACCGGCGTGAGGAGCGTCCCGTCAGCTGCTTCGTGGCGGGCAGCGGCCCCATGCAGCCCAACCTAGCGGCGCTGGCCCGGGACGCCGCCACGATGGTGCGGGACAAGCAGAGGCCTCAGGTCCCCAGCATGATGATCAGCAACGAGACCTACGGCACCATGATGGACCTCAGCCTGCCGCCGCCGGGACCGACACCGCCGCTGCCACCCAGAGCGCCAAACAGAGGTCAGACACTGAATCTGCATCCAAATAATACGAGGAACGTTTTCATTCTTACTGGGACTTTTTTTGAAAGGCTTGTTGAGAGTAACTAAAAAAACAAGCCCTCATAATAATCACAGATTCGTCATCGCAGCAGCCACAGATCGGTCAGCTGATCGGTGTTTTAGCTGACTCGCCTTTGTGGTTTTGTCTCCCTGTCGGTTTAGGACAAAGTAAACCTACTGCTGTGGAAACTATAGGAAGACAGCGGTCGTGCTCCGACCCCCCCAGCCCTCAAACCCCTGAGAGGAACTCCTCCATGTACGGTGAGTGTCGAAATAAAAGCACCACCTCCTCGGCTGGGAAACCTACCAGACCTCCTGTGGATGATTATTATTGGTGGTTTAACAGTTCGGATCTTGTGACGTGTCTTTTGTCTCGGGCCTTGTGTTCTTTTCTGCCTCTGGAGAATCCTGAACGTCAGATTTTAATCTTAGAGCTGTTTGTGGGTCTAAATCAGATGTTCTTTCTCCGTCTCCCCCAGTGCTCCCAGCAGCTCCTCCTCATTTAGTAAAACTAAGGTCCAGTATGTTGGAGACCAAGCACCTGACAGCCAGGAACACCCCCCTCCCTCCACTACCAGCAGCAGGACCCCCCCCAGTACCTCCAGTCCCACCAGCACCTAACATCCCACCGCCACCCCACTTCAAAGCTCCACCCTTCCCCTCCAGTCCCCAGTCACCAGACCAGCAGACAACCAGGACCATCAGGACCATCAGGACCGCTAGCACCACCAGGACCACAGGTACCACTGTTACCACCTGTACAACCAGGACCACAGGCACCACTGTTACCACCTGTACAACCAGGACCACTCGGACCACCGGCACCTCCAGGACCGAAGTCCCCCAAATCAATCCCTGGGTATGTACTAATCTGTACAGGACTGGTTTCTGATGATCTGCAGTTGTTAGTATTGGTTAAAACTGGTTGGCACAGGTCTTCTATACCGGTACAGGTTCGGTTCTAGACTGGTCAGTACTGAAGGTTAAACATACGGGAGGTTTACGGTAAAATATGGGAGGGTTGACGTGGATTCAGTACTACTGGTTTGTATTTCTACTGGTCGGTACTTAGAGGTACCGGTTGGTCTATTCTGTTCACAACTATGGCTGTGCTGGTTTATACTAGTTTGTACCGGCTGTTACCAGTCTGAACTGGTTTAATGAAAGTTGTATCAGTTAATTAATGTTGTCTGATTTCAGATCAGTGAAACCTCCTCCACAGAGACCTTCGGTCAGGTCCGGATCAGGACAAGGTACACACACACACATAAGCCCTAAACTTGTGAGGCCCCTTGTTTACAATACATACCATAAAACCAAGTCTGAACTCGCTCCTCACATCCCGAACATGCCGACACACTCACACCTGAAGGGTTTTAACAGTGTGAGCGAAATTCTTGTTTTCAGCTAAACACCATGAGGTTTTCTTTCTGTCAGTTTTATTCAAGAAACTCAGTGAAACACGCCCACATCAGAGAGCTGTCAACACTGTCTGACCTCTGACACCTCTGTTTTATAAGGACACTCTCAGTAAATTTATATTAAATCCATTCACATTTCAATGCAGACAGTTAAACATCACAGGGAGGGATGATCAGGACAAATCGTAAAGCATCATAAACATTTACTTCTCACCGACCTCCCCTGCTGAGTTACAGGGCTGTTTGGAAATAATATTTATTACATTTTAGAAATAAACTTTGGAAATTTATTACAAAAATTAGGAAATAAACAATAAAGGAATTATATGAAAAAGTATGTAATAAAACAATCATGAAAATCAATGGTGTTCTATAATTAGTGAACATTTTAACCATAAGGAATCAAAGCAAACTATCATAATTCTTTTTTTTTTTAATAATTCTACCGATGAGAAGACTGTACACCTTTAATTTGTAGAAACCAACTCGAAAATATGAAAGAAAACTCAAATTACACTTAATGTGATTTCCAAAGAAGAGGAAGAAGAAGGTTCCACAGAGTCCAGGTCTCAGGGATGGATACACATGCTGTCCACTCGTGTTTTGTCTCTGAGATCCTGAACCTTCATCAGAAGGAGTCCAAATGACGGGGTTATCTCTTCCTTTGTAGTTCCCATAATGGTTGCATACCGTCCGTCCTGCCTGACTGTCTCTAGTAGTTGAAATGACAACAGGACGATGAAGACAGCGAGCAGAACCACGCCTCCGTGTTCTCTCGGCCCGTCACCCCTCCAGCGCCCCTCTGTGGGTTGTCTGTATCTTATCGGTTGTGTCTCCTTGCCTCCCCCATACTCAGTTCAAAGCTCGGTTCACTCAGTGATCTCGACCTTCCCCTTGTTTGAGGCGAGCACTTGTCTTTCTGTGAGTTTTTTTCCAGACTCAGTGGGAAACACTCAGCATTAGGGGTGGGAATCTCTGGGGACCTCACGATTACGATTACGATTCAGAGGGCTGCGATTCGATTATAAAATGCATCTTGATGCATCATTTTTCCTACACAGGATCTCTGGATAATTACTAAGCATTTAATTTGCACATTAAAATCCAAAAGAAAATTGGTAATTAGCTTAAAAGGACTAGTTTACATCCATAGTTTACTTTATTAATCTCAGCTCCATTTCATTAACAACCAGCTGTCAGACTCCTGAACACTGAAATATATCAGCATGTTCAGTCTGTGGACAGGACAGAGCTGCACACAGTTTAGTCTCAGCTTGTACCTGATGTTCTCAACCCCTGATCAGCAGGTTAGTTAGTAATGACACACAGCTGATAATTAATATCACTTCATTACTAATTTAGCTGATGTTACATTAATAAATAAATATTTTTAGCAACTTTTACGGGACCCATGGACGCCTTCCACATAGTTACAGTGACAGAACAACAAATAGTCATTCAGGACTGAATGCCTGGGTAAAGCACTGGGTCTTAGTAGATTTGTGAAAGTGTCCAGACAGGGAGCGTTTCTGTGGGGATGAGTTCCAGAGGGGCGTGTGGGGCTGTGGCTGAAGGCTGCGAGAGTCTGGTGTGGGGGACAGAGAGCAAGCACTTGTACAGGGAGATGTTAGCTTGCGCTTACAGCCTTCACTTTTCCAGCCATTGAGGAAACTACAGACCTTTATTAACGGACCCACCGTGCCCTACGCTGCACGTTTGCTACCTGAAACTTACTGCTAATATATTTTGCTTGGCCTCACACACAGAGCTGCAGAGCGTCACCATGCTCAAAGTGTGTGACTTAAAATCATTACTTGAGCATTGATATTAATGATTGTGAGACACTTTGGGGTGGTTATTCATTCCACAGCGGTGACGACTACAGGGGGACATTGGTCTCTCTGCTGTGTGCGCTCCTCAGACGGTCCGGGCGCTGCGCTTCCGTGAGTTCTGCCTTTTGCGTTACGTCAACATTATGTTATTAATTAACATTTAAATAATTGATTTTTAGACATTTGTTAATCGATTAATAATCTTCCACGTCCGCATCACGATGCATTCAAGAATCGATTATTTCTTCCACCCCTACTGAGCATCAGAGTATCACCGGAGTGAGCTGCTCGTCTCTGAGCATGCAGCTTTAATCCTGCTTCAGGGTCAGCACTATCTCACCACTGGAACGAGGACGGGCTCGTCTGGAGGACGCTCACGTGAAAATCCATTTCCATTCCAAAGCATGGTTTACCTCTCACTGAGCTCCTCCCCCACCACAGAGGGGTTTGAAGAGCCTGTCCAACTTTAAAATGAGCAGCAACATGAAGATCTGTGTTTCTGTTCAGGAGCCTGAAGATCCTGATACAGGGCGGCTGTGGCTCAGGAGGTAGAGTGGGTTGGCCGTTAATCGGAAGGTCGGCGATTCAATCCCCAGCTCCCCAGCTGCATGTCGAAGTGTCCTTGGGCAAGACACTGAACCCGAATTGCCCCTGGCGCTGTCGCGCCTGTGTGTTAATGTTAGTTTCTGTTTGAGCACTTAGGCTCGTTGAGTGAATGTGTGTGTGAATGGTGAATGCAGAAGTAGTGTAAAAGCACTTTTTTACTGATGTCATGAGGAATCTCACTGCCTCACCTCTGACCTTTACAAACTCTCACTGTTTTATCTCTCTGTTCCTCATCAACATTAGCTCTTTAGCTAACTCCGCCACATTTACACTGATGTGTGAACTGAGATGTTGGTTCATGTCCCTGCCAAATAAAGAAATAAAGTGTGTTGTTCTTCTTCTCTCTCTATAGGGTCACAGGGCAAATCCCCCGAAAGTCCGGCTCCTCCAACACCCAAACCCAGAAGTGCCTTCTCCGTAAGTCCTCAAACACATCACCAGAGGTCAGAGGTCAACACTGAGGGGAGACACTGGCTGTAATCTAAAGCAGTGGGCGGCCAGTATGTAGTACATAACTGCATACTGCGTTTCATAGTATGGGTTCTGGTTTGGAGTAAAGGAAACAATAGGAAGGAAAAAAATGTAAGAACCACTTGAAAGGTGGAAAAGCCAAAAAGCTTAATATTACCACTTTAATGTTTTGTTTGTTTATTTTAATGGGACAGTGCACGTTGATGAATGTGAGGACTATGTCCAAAATATAAGCGAGCCAGATTTAGCCGTACAGACTCATTTAAAATAGAGTCCCCTGGCAGGTTGATGGCTGAACAAAAAACAGAAAACATGTCGTCCAGAAAAGATTCGAACAAACTGAAGCACATAATCCCAAGCAGAGAACCCAGGAACATGGATAAAACATAAAAACACAAGTCATACACAGTGTCGCGGGGCACTCTTCCAAACTCCTCAAAAATGAGGAAAAATAGGCGTAGTTGAAAAATAGTGACGTGATTTTTATCATACCGTCCTCCAAACTGTGAAAAAACTTGAACAAACAAAACTAAAAACAACTTGAAAAAATAACTTACTCAATAATAAAGTTACAAAAAAGAGTTCTTGAATAACTCAACTTCTCTCTCCACAAAAATACGGCTTACTAGTATTTTCCTCTGTAACCAGGTCAAGTCTGACTTCACAGTCCCAAAGCTGCCACTTATAAAGCCAGTAGCCCCTCCCACTAGGCTTAACAATTATTTACACAATACAATGAACACATTTTACGAACTACAGAAACAGATTTATATCTATTACACTTTGACATATTTTCACCAATAATTATATCCATTTCCACAACCATTTTCCTCCCCCTGAAACAGTTATTTGCATCACAAATTAGATTCAGATTCATTCTTTCTTTCTTTGTCCTCAGTGGAGGAAATTTGCTCACACAGTCTGTATAAAGAGCACCTTAAATATGAATTCTCCACACAAACTACACATAGTACACACACATATATAGACTTATATGAACAATATACACATATTACACATAAAACACATAAAACAAAAGTGACATCATTAACTTGACTGTGAGTTTAACGCTCTTACAGCGCAGGGTACAAAACTTTTTCAGAAGCGTGCCTTTTTGTAGAGCAGCTGTCTGTCTCTACGGCCAGACGGGAGAAGCGTGAAGCCTGAGTTGAGAGGGTGGCTGTGATTTTGTACTATGGTAGTTGCTCTACGAGCAGTGGAAGTATTAATGAGGATTGGCAGGTTGGGAGTGGGAAGACCTGTTATTTTGGAGGTGTTAGTGATTTTAAGAAGCTTATTCTTATTGGTGAGAGAGAGCATGGTGAAGTAGCACAGTACAAGAGGATGGGTTCAATCATACTACGGTACAGGAGAAGCAGTAGGTGTGGTTTGACTTAGAGAGTCCTGAGTTTATGAATGACAAAAAGTCTTTGTTGACAGCGTCTGTGGATGTCTGTGATGTGGTGATCAAAACTCAGTTTATTGTCCATAGTGGCCCGAGGTATCTGAAGCTGTCAACAGTTTCTACTGGCTGGCTGTTTATGGAGATAGGGCAGTGACGGGTGGAGGGTTTACGGTGTGTGTCCAGGATGAGTTTCTTTGTCTTGGTGACATTGAGGAGGAGGTGACTGTCCTTACACCATTGTGTGAAGTGAGCAATGGATTGGTGATATGCTGTAACTGATTCTGTGTCAGAGAGGAGGGCGAGTACGGCTGTGTCATCAGAGTATTTGAAGTATTTTGTAATGGGAGAAGGGCTAATGCAGTCATTGGTGTACAGAGTGTAGAGAAAGGGGCTCAGGACACAGCCTTGGGGGGCTCCAGTGTTGACAGTAATGGTGGTGGATGTGGTGCTTCCCACCCTCACTGCCTGTGGTCTGTCTCTAAGGAAATTATAGATCCAGCGAATGAGGTGCGGTGGCACATGGAGGTGGTGGAATTTAGTAATCATGGTGTGACGTTGAATTGTGAAGGCAGAGCTGAAGTCTAGAAAAGTGCTACTGGTCTGTAATGATTCAGTTCAGTGGGGCGGTGTTTCTTGGGGACCGGGATGACGGTGGCTGTTTTCCAGAGAGTGGGGACAGTTGCAGTTTGTAGTGATTCTTTAAAAAGTGAGTGCAGAACAGGAGAGAGTTCCAGGGCACAGTTCTTGAGCAGGCTTCCGGTGATCCCATCAGGGCCAGGGGCCTTTGCAGTTTTGCACCTCCTGAGCTGCTGGTAGACGTCTTCCACTGTGTGGCTGCTCAGGGTGGGTAGGCTCCTGAGCAATCTTTCACGCTCAGTGGTGAAGTTCCTGTTGTCAAACCTGGCATAAAAATTGTTTAGGTCTCTGGTGAATGAGTTGGAGTCAGTGGGTGCAGGTGTGCTAAACTTTTGATGTGGTGCCAATTAGTCTTTTGACTTTTTGGAATGCCTGTCTGATGTTCATGCTGCTGAAATCCTGTTTCTATTTTGTATGCTAGTTTAGCCTTTTTTATTTCTTTTTTCACAGAGCCAGTCTTTGCATTAGAATGCTTGTTGTTTCTCTTTGAGTTTGAGTTTTATTTGTTAGATGTAGTCAGTTACGGCGTCAGTTTTTATATAAATTATTATTCAACCAAAAACCGACAGAAGACAGAAATATTATGATCCTGTTTTGCCAAACCGAATGGGAAACAACAGAGCGAACTTGCAGTGCACCTCGACACAGTAAATGTTTATGATGTTTGTTTAAATGTATGTTTAAAGAAGAGTAGAGCTACCAAGTGTGCACTCTTGATCGCACTACTAAAACAGTAGAGGAAAAATGTATAATAGTGAGGTTTATGAATGGCTTAATTAAGGCTGTAAGGGAGCCGGGAGGCGAGTCTGTCGCGTATGTGTGTTTGTGTGCACTGCCTGCACTCAGTGATGGAGCAGCTCCATCACATTATCCCCTCCTTCTGGAGGTTGGCAGTGTCGGCAGTCGCTGAAAGGTAATCTGCGACCACATTGACCTGGCCTGATCTGTATCAAGTGGTGAGCCTGAATGGCTGCAGTTTCCAGCTCAGGTACAGAATGGGATGTTCCTCTCCAGGGTCTCCTTGGGCCAAAACTGCTCCTAGGCCCACTACAGATCCATCCACCTGTACCAGGAATCTTCTGTTGATGTCTGAACTCTTGAGGGACAGGGGAAGAGCACAGGAAGGCTTTCAATGTGTTGAAGGTGGTTTCACATTCGTCTGACCAGGTTACTGGGTTCCTCTGGTCTTTCCTGGTAAGGGGTGTGAGGGCAATAGTTGCAAACTGGGGCACAAATCTCCTGTACCAGCCTGCCAAACCCATGAAGGACCATACTTCGGTCTTGGTGCATGGTTGAGGGCGGTTCTGGATAACTTCCACCTTACCCACTTGCGGACACACCTCTTCTCGCACTAGTTGGTAACCCAGGTACTGTGTCTCCTAGTACCACCCAGGTACTCACATTTGGAACCCTGCCTTCTTGATCCTTTCCATTACCAGTGACAGATGTGTTGCTGAGGATCACCACATCATTGAGGTAAGCTGCATTACAGTAGTCACAACCCTGAAGGACCCTGTCCATCAACCTCTGGAAGGTGGCTGGTGCTCCGGGCAGTCAAAATGGCATCACAGTGGCACCTGCCAGTAACCCTTACACACATCCAGGGTGGTAATGTACTTGGCAGCTCTTGGCAATTTTCTCCAGCAAGTCCTTGATTCTTGGCATCGGGCAGGCGTCAGACTCTGAGATGGCATTGAGCTTCCTGAAATCAATGCAGATACAGAGAACCATCCTTCTTGAAGGCGATGACCACTGGGCTGCACCACTGAGTAAGAAGTTTTTCCACTAGATGCTGAGGCACCACGGTAGAGGCGTTGGCGAATTGGTCGTCCATCCTTTAAGCAAACATTCTCAATGAGGGTGGTTCTGCCAGGACTGGCAGCAAAGAGGGAAGGGGTCTTCTAGAAGACTTTGAGGAGCCGTGTGGCTTCCTCTGATGCAAGATGGGTGAAGGGGAGGAGCAGTTGCAATGTTGCAAACCACTTAGGCGCCACTTAGGCGGGGAACTTCACTGTAGACGAAGAGCAGAAACGGCAACCAACACTCCCAATCCTTGCCGTTCAACCAGACCGTCCATCTGTGGATGGTACGGTGTGGCTTGGATTGCTGAGAAGCCCAGTTTATGAAAGAATTGCATCAATTTGGAGGTGAAATTAGTTCCCTCGTCAGTCAGAATCTTATCCGGGATCCCCACCCAGGAAAACAGTTGTACCAAAACACGCTACAACAGTGGGACCAGTAATGAGTGCGCAGGGGAAGGCATCAGGGAAAGGAGTAGTATGCATTTCACCAGAGGGCCCACAATGTTCATGGCAATTCTGCAGAATGCAGTGGCAATAACTGGAAGTGGTTGCAGGAAGGATCGGTCAGACTTGTGGGGAGCACTGGCTTTTTGACATGTGGGGCATGTGGTGCAATATTTCTGGATGTCTGTGTACGTGGAGGGCCAATGAAAACATTTACTAATGCGAAGATACGGTGGCCAAGATGCCCGGCCCATGGAAGTGTGTGTGCCAAGTGCATGGCCAGAGATCTACAGCTTGCAGGGACTACTAAATATCTATGGTCATCATCAACTGCACACAAAACATCATCATCAGCTTTCCTTTCCCCCACAATTTCCAATTGTACCTTCTACTGCCTTAGCAAATAAAAGTTTCAAAGTTTCATCTTCCCTCTGCAGTTCAGAAATATTTCAGGCACTTCCCACATTTTATCAGACAGCAAACCTATTTTTTTCAGGTTCTGGTGGCTTTAGCTGCTTCTAAAAGCGGAAGGATTTTCTTGGCCCCTTGGTGCCCCCTCACACAGACTACTATCCAAGTCTGGGAGTGGTTGCACACCAGCTTTCCCCAAGGCTCGAGTAATCACAGGGCAAGACACATTCCTCCCTCAGAGTTAATTTCAACTGGCAGTTCAGTTTCCTGTAATAAATCAAAGTAAATCCCAACCCAAAATGGCATCTACAGGCAAGTGTTCAACCACCTCAACAGTCAACAGGTAAGGGTGTTCATCAATGGTAATTGTTAAATCCACTTTGGAATTAGGGTGCTTATCCCATGAACACACAAAATGTCCGTATGTCTACTGTAGTCCACACTGTCTGCAGGTACCAAACTGTGCTTAACCAGAGACATGAAGCTACCACTGTCCAATAGTGCAGTAAACTACTGCTCATTGATAGTCACAGTTTTACAGCACTGAACTCTTTCTTCCTTATCCCCGACAGGCCCACTCTCAGGCCAGGGTGCATAGCAAGCGCCTGTGACCTTAGCTTTGAGCATGGGACACACAGAAGCCTTGTGGCATGGCTGCTGGCAATAAAAACAAACAAGTCCCTTACTGGATGCTCTTTGGTTTGGCGCAGTGCTGGTATTATCCGGGATCTCTTGGCTATTCTCTCTCTTTGCAGTTCTAGACTGGGGTGGCTAGAATGTTGGCCTATGTGCTGCAACAGTGGAACGGGTAGGTAGTCCTCCTCTCCTGGCTTAGAGGTAGTGTAAAGCCAGCTTGGTGGCTGGAAGGCCCTCCATGGGCTCATGCTCCTTCACTTAGGTCCACACCTCAATAGGAAGTACCCAAAGTAGCTGCTCCAAGATGATGGCCTGACCAACTTCCTCCTTGGTGTGCTTCTCTGGCCAGATGCAGTGCCAGAATAGGCCCTTAATGCGGTCAGCAGCACCGCCTTCCGGTCTGTATAGCAGTGGGCTCGTCCATTGCAGTATAGGATGCCTTTCCAGACAGCAGGGGAACAAGTATGTATTCCCACTCACTCTCTGGCCATTTCCACGTTTTGGCAATGTTGTCAAAGCATAGCAAATAATTTTCATTGTCCTCACGCATCTGATTTGGCGGAATTTTTGGCTCACCATTTGCCTCCATTCTCACTTTGGCTGGTCATCTCTGCCGCTTAAGTCATTATAGTGGCTAAAAAACAATAATGATAATTATATAATTTTCCTCATTAAGAAATTGACAAATGTTCAATAAGTGTTTGATTGAATTCATTTGAATCAGGAACGAATCAGCATCTAAGATGTTTACTAAGATCTTTATTTTGTTGAGAAAAAGGGACTGAGAAAAGATTTGACTTCATTTTCCTTCTGCATATTTTTCTGAGATTTTCCAAGAATAGTTCTGAATGTTGAGCCTCAGATTTGTGAAGTGATCCACTGTTTGGCATCAAGTGTTTGTTCTAAGCAAAAGTTTAAAACCACATTAACTTTCACTCAGGAGCAAAAGTCAGCCTTTAAACATGTTTATCCTGATAACTATAGATATTTAATGATGTGAAATAGTTTTATGGTGATAACATTTTTGGCCATATGGCCCAGCTCTGCTCTGTAGTAGACAGTTGAGATTCCAGCAGCTCAAAGGTCAGAGGTCAACACTGAGGGGAACACACAGTCAGCAGCAGCAGAAGGAAAATGTGTGTGTGGATTTAAAGTTTTTCACTGCAGCTCGACACAGTGACGCTCAGAGAGTTTGTGATTTTAAGACATAACGTTCAAAATGTCAACAACAAAGTCTCTGAATCAGAAACGATGACACAGTAACTCTTAATCTGCACGACGACGAGGAGTTCATCCTGAAATCAGTTCAGTCAGTTTCAATCAGGTCCTGCAACAAATCCAAATAATAAGAAATCTGTTTAGTCCAGTAACGGGGAAGGGAGAGAGGCCACGGGGAATTAGAGTTTTTGTTAAGTTTTTTGCAGTTTCATTTAGTTTATTGTCCTCTTACCGACAAAGCTTAAATCCTGCAGCATGAAGTGTAAACGTGTGTGTGTGTGTGTGCAGAAGCAGAAGCCTCAGAGAGTGAAGGCCATCTACAACTGTTTTGCTGATAATCCAGACGAGCTGACGTTCACTGAGGGGGAGGTGATCGTGGTGGAGGGGGAGGAGGACAACGAGTGGTGGGTGAGTAAACATCATCAGCGCCGCCTCCTGCAGGTTTATCAGAGACGTGACTTCCTCTGTGCTCAGCTGGGCTCTCTGCGCCGTTTCAGGTCGGCCACGTTGAAGCGGATCCAGCCAGGCGAGGAGTGTTTCCTGTCACCTTCGTTCACTTCATCACCGAGTGACATCACAGAGAGATGATTCACACTGTTCACTTCCTGTTCTGTCCTCTATCACGGCTCTGTCTGCGTGGACACAGTAAGGACAAAGACTCAACGACCTGAACCTGACTGCACCCCCACGATCCCCTGAAACAAAACCCTGAAGCTGCTTTTTGTTCCACCTGACGGCTTCATGTTGTTCCCACACCGTGACTCCATCTTTGTTTGCTTTTTTCACTTCCTTCTTCAAACTCACAGAACTTTAGTTTCAATTCTAGTAGAGATGAAAAAGTTTCCAAAGATCCCAAATGTGTCTGAATCTGTTTTAAAAGAAACATCAGATATCTAACTGCTGCTGCTGCCTCTTGGATCCAAGGACAGGAGATCTGAATGATCCTGCACACAGTGATACATGAGAGAATCCAGACCTGAACCCACTCCGACATGAGCCGGACCTGACCTCGCTGATGCTCTGGTGTCTGAACAGGATCAAATCCCTGCAGCTACTTCAACATCTGGAGGACGGACGTGGAGCCGTCCACATACTTTTAGCCACATGGTGTATCTGCTGTGTGAGAAGCTCTCAGTGTGCTGCTGGGATCAAACCTGTGACTCTGTGTTTCCTAAATGTTTTCAGGGAGATGATTCTTCTTCTAAATCTTCTTCTTCTTATTTGAAGGTGTTGGCTGAAGGGAAACTGTACGGCTGTTTATGAGAGGAGGGTTAATGTTAACGTCCACTTTGATTTGACTCATTAAAAACAGCTGAAACGACTCCGCTGGGCTTTTTAATGGACGCACTCTGTTTTACTGTCTTCTTTCTTTCTTTTGACTTTCTTCTTCCTACAATCTCAACTCTTTGTCCCTCCTGTCTCTTTTAAATTCATCTTTCTTTCCTTTTTTCCCCTCTTGACCTGCAAATAATGATTCTTTTCCATCTCCAGAGCTCAGGCTGACGTCTACAGAGCTCCTGTTTATTCACTTTACTTCACGCTTGAGAAGCTGGAGCAGAAATTTACTATAGAATTTTTGCTTTTACAATTTTTTTCAGTGGTCAAAACTAAAACCACTTTTCCAAAGCTCTTCCTACAGTCTGCATCACCAACATGCATCTGTGCTAAACAGTTCATCTCAGAATCACAATGAAGTTTATTTCCAGCTACATTTTCTCATACGACGAATTTGCCTTGGTGTGTTGCTGCTTAACAGGAGACATAAACATAATTATAGAAATATAAATAAGGAGAAGGTCAAGAGATCCAAAATGTACAAGTGTACATAAATAATACAATAAACAGGATATATGAGAGGAATCTGCAAAAATTCACCTCTAAAACTGACTCAAACCATCAAAACACAGATTTTGTCTCCGTCACTTTTTAAAAGTATAATTTGTTAAAGATGTTGTGAAAAATAGCAACAAGAAAAGGTTAACTAACAATGAAAATGCTTTGCGAAAGGTTTGTTTGCACAATAAGAAAACTTGCAGTGCAGTTTAAATATAGAAGAAACAAATTTACATTGTCCAAAAAAGTACCCCCAGACCCCCCCATATATTTCATCATCACATCTGAGCCCTGATGTCCACTTTTCAACACAAAGTGACGCCCTTGTAACAACCGGAAGTGTAAACTTAATTAATCAGACATAAATCAGTGACCCACACACAGCTGTCGTTTGATTTAAGTTAAAAAGTTTCAACATTACTCAGAATGTAAAGACAGATAAGCGGTATGAAAACCTTCCAGCTGTGTTTTCCTCTGCCGTTGTTGCTGCAGCGGTCTGTGTGACAGCGGGAGCAGAGGGCTCTGTGAGCGGGCGGCTGGCCGGCCTCACCAGCTCCTCCCAGGGGTTGGCACAGGCTTCCCCCACCGCCACTTGCAGAGTTCCTCAACTCCAAAACATTGAAGCACATTTTTGTTCCGCCATCACTAAACTGTCAATATTCAAAATCTACAGTTGATTTCTCACCTCAAAACCTTCTCAGAAGTGGATTTAGTGATGAAATAACGTGAAAATTGTAAAATCTTAATCTTTGCAGAGAGCTCAGTCTGACCTTTCAGGAGCGTGCCATGGTTTAATATCACATTTTAGTATCGCCTCAGCTCACTTAGAACCTTAACGGAGGTGATACGAAAAAAAGTACCTGGTAGCAGGTACAGGTACAACTTTGCCACCATGGAAAACCTAAAAAAGGCGAGTAGAGTCGAGGTAAGCTGCTACCGTGCAGTAGAAAAGGGGCTATACACTGCTACTCTGTTAGAGGAGGACGAGGAGAGAGGGAGGACTTTTTTCCCCCTCATTGTGCCAGACAGAGTAACGACTAACAGAGTACTCCAGACTCCAGGACTGATTATTCCATCCAAACACACAGTCTCTCGTCTCCTCTCCTTCTGATTCCTCTGTAACTCACTGATATATAAACTCCTCCTCTCCACTCGACCTCCCAGTAACAGGGACCAGTCAGACCATTTCTACACAGCAGCTGCCAGCAGTCAAATCTCTCTGGACGATCAGGGTAAGGCTGCTTCTCTATCACCAGTCTCACCTTCCTGTTGTTGTCAGACAGTTTGAGCTTTCTGTTTGCTGTGTTTGTGTCCAGTGTGAGTTCACAGCAATCTGATGAGAGAACGAGACACAACACAGCAGCAGTTTATCATCAGACACCTCTGAAGGTTTAGTCTTTGTTTGTGTGCTGATGTTGTTCATTTCTATAAAGTTTAATGATGATGCATTTAGTCAGTAATGTTTGAATGAATAAATACCACAACTATCAACTTTGTATTGAAAGAGAAACTGTGCCGTGTCATCATGGGTCAGATTGAATCCACACTTACACTTCTTCAGACCAGGTTTGACAGAAAAAGATCTGAAGAAGAAGAAGACAGCTGTGTGTGTCAGAGATCTAAATTAGACAGAAACTCTCCTACTTACTGGGGGAAATGCTTAAATGCCAAATTATTGCAGCAAAATGTATTTCCTCACAAACTGAGAACAACCAGTGGGAACTCAAAAAGTGGCAGCAGTTACTTACAGCTGTGGAAAGCACGCTCTTTCTCCTTCGTTTCTACATTCTTCCTTTAGTTTTTGGCTATCAGCGGACATGAACACATTCACGTCTAGGATGGTGCGTTCAGTAAAGAGTAACGCAGCATTACTTGCATTAGTAACTGTAATGATATTACTGTTTTAGAAAAGTAATTAGTTACACTACTAGTTACTGGGAAAAGTAATATTGTTACAGGAAGCCCAGCACCGGCCTTTAATTTCCAACAATGGCCTTCACCTTCCAGCAGTTGGGGAAACAGCATACTTATACTTATTAACGGACACCCTGTGACCTACATTGCACATTTACTGCCAGACTGACAGCTTAACTTACTCCTAATATTTTTCTCCATTAACTTTCACTGTCACTTTCTGCCGCTCTCTCTCTCATTCGCTCGTCCACACACTCGCTACGCACACATACAGGATACACAAGGAGCTCGCCAAGCATTAAGTGTTACCGTGCTCACAAAGTGTGAGTGACAATCATTATTTGCGAATTGATTTTAATGATCATGTGAAATTTTTGTAGGGTGGTTATTCATTTAGCAGCGGCGGCTCACTGAATACAAGGGGGACACCACAGACTGTCCAGGTGCTGGAGAGTCCAGAGAATTCCTCCTTTTGAGTTCCATCAACATTATTTTTTCAATAATATTCATGAAAATCGATTTTTGATCTTAGCTATTTGATTCAGAATCTTTCATGTCCGCATCGCGATGCAAAAATTGATTTTTTTCCCCCACCCCTGATGATCATACACTTAAGATGCAAAAAGATGGAATGCATCTTATTCTCTAATATTTACTTCTGGCATCTGTGCTCCCTTCACCCGTCTGCTATTTAGCCCTTTGTTCTAAACACATTTTCATCTCTTGTCCCTCTTTCATTTCACCTGCTTTCACATTTAATTTCTTCTGGAGTCCCTCAATCATCATTGTGCAACTAATCCACCGGCTGTCCCTTGCTGTGATGCCCATCCTTCCTCTTCTTCTCACCAGCTGACTCATCTGTGTGACAAAATAGTCTCTCAAACACAGTCAGATCAGCTAACATTAGCTAGCGAGGCGTGATGGGTGGATGAGATGGGTGGAAGCTTTGGGGCTTCAAACTCAGCAAACACAGTTGCAACTGGTGGCACTTTTAGACTGGGGCCAGAACAACACCAAACTTGTTGATACTAATCATTTTAGTCTCGTGTACAACAAAAGTCCAATATTGTTAAATAGCCATAGTTTCGTTGAGAATATCTGCATTAAACATAGATGACATTGTGTAATATGTCACAGTTAAATAATTATGCGTTGTCCAAAAAAGCTCGACTACATATAAAGGCTACATATAAAGACTGACACAAACCTTTTGGTGTAGTTTAGTTCTAGTGTCACCATTTGTTTTGAAATGTTATGGTTGACATTTCTGACATTTCATACATGTGATGTGATTGGACAGTGTTAATCATTAAATTAACCGAGAACTTTGTTACATTAGTACAGGTGCATCTCAAATTTGAATATGGTGGAAAAGTTTATTGTTACCAGCAGAATCAGGCTGAGAGATTAAAGACTCAGGAAACTTTTGCCAGAGTTAATTAGCTGATTAGAGCTCTTCTCAGTTCGACATTTCTGTATATTAAATAATTTAATCTACAATTCTAATACATTTTGGGATACTAAAGTTTTGATTCCATGACGTGTAAGTCCTAATCATGAAGATTAAACTGAAAAAAGGCTTGAAATATTTCCCTTTATAGCATGAATCTAAAATATATGATGGCTCTAACTAACCTACTTGGTATATTTGTCATCAGGAGGAAATGTTGTCATACTTTCTCATGTCTTTCTAATCGTTGTCCCCATTGTGACACCCTTTGGGGTCATGAGTGGGTGTAGCCTCCCTCTCCCCCTTTGTAGCTCAAGAACTTGTTACGGTAACTGGAAGCACCTGGGCCCAGTGTCTTTGAGGTTAGACTATTTGTCTATCTGGCTGGAGGCTGCTGTCAAGGCCAGGTCAGACCTCCCTGCGGCCGGCTCCCTGTTTTCCCCTTTTGTTTGGTTTTCTTTGGTTGGACTATTACTTTGTGGTATTTATCTGTTTTTTTGCATATTATAACACCTACACATATACATTCATGGAACCATCATCCTGCACAGACACTTCTAAAACCACAGACTACATACCTCATACTTTAATTATGTTTATTCGAAATAACTATAAATTTGGCTTATTTTCGTTAAATAAATATGTTACCAGTTACCATGGTGTCTCCCTTTTTTGTGGCCTTTTGAGCCAGGTCATAACACCATATTTCTTAATTAATTGTCTTAATTGTCTTTTCTTATCCCACTAATGTGCTGAGATTAACTGTAAAACTCTCTGAGATGATTATTTGATGCAAGCTCAGGCACACTTTTGAACCTGTGTGGTTCACATGAGGGAAACAAGCCTCAGAATCATCTGCCCATCTCTAATAGTGAGGTAATAGAATAAAATCAATTGCTCCTTCAGTCCACTAGATGGTGGTGTTTGTTTTCTGGTGAGGTCAGTGTTCTACGTCATTAAACCATAGTTTTGCTGTGCGATCATGCACAGTAGACGCTGGTGCCAACAGGAAGCAGCCCTGCAGTAGTATTTTATTGGTCCAAAAGTGGCTTCACTGCTCTCCATTCAAATAAGCGGGGTGGCTTTGTCCAGTAATATACTGTCTATGATAATCCCAAGGGGTAGCATGTAAATATTGAATAGTAGCAGGCCAAGCACCTTGAGGCACTCCATGTGAGACTGAGAGTTTGAGCTGGACATAAGAGTTTATGTCCAGACACTGTAGTGTGGTTGGGTGGGAGGAGCTGGAACGCTGCAATTGCTGGTGGATGGTTTCTACCTTTTTCTGGAAGTGTTGCAGGAACCTGGAGCATAGGCCAGCCCATCAGATGGTTCAGGAGGGTCAGGTGGGCAGAGTAGGTGGTTGATAGTGGAAAAAACTGTTGATGTTGTGGGTTGCCAATGAGTGTTGAGTAAAAGTTAGTTTTCACACAGGACAGAGCATCTTTGTAGCTCTTAACATGGTCGTTGTAGGCTTCCTGGTGGACACAGAGGCCAGATTTTTTATAGTACCTCTCCAGCCTCCGCCCTGTGGCCTTCATGAGGCGGAGTTCAGCAGTGAACCAGGAAGCTGGACACGAGAAGGAGACAGATCGAGTCATGAGGGGGGGAACAGAGTCCAAACTACGTGACAGGGCCAGGTTGTCGTGATTAACCAAGTCAACTGTGCAGTTTGGGGGATAGCTGGTAAGATGGCCTGCAAGGGTATAGGATAGTTTCGGTATGCACACTTGTTTGATTTTGCGATATGCAATGGTCCTTTTCACACATTTCCTGTGTGAGTGCACAGAAACAGAGAAGATGGTCCACCAAAGAAACACAGCCAAGCTTCAACAGAGACTACTGTGGAGGATCAAGCTGTCGTAAGTGGTAATAACAGCTGTTAGCAAATTTGTCAAAGTAAAGCCAAGGTTTGGAAGTAGCCAGTCGACCACTTTGCAAGGTAGAGTAGCAGCTGGAAAAAGCCCCTGGTTTAGCAGAGCCGTAGCGTAGCCAGAGCACATAGAGAAAAAGTTGCAGAGTGTGAGAAAGTGAATCCAATTAATAGCGTACATAGCAAAACAGCCTAGTGAAGCAGCAGGATCAGAATCGCAGAGTAGCTGCGAGTAGCTGTCTGCAGGTGATCAATTTCCTACCCAGAACTACGCACTGAAATGGACAGTATATGGACAGTCACTAAAAGCTCGTATAAGTTTAACATAGGTCAATTTCATCTTTTCAGGGCCTGCCTAAAGCAGCTGTGACGAGACAGTGATGTGTGATGACGGTGAACAACTTAAACTGAATTTAAACCTTAAAGTAACTTCAGTGTGTTGGAAACTTTACTGTCAGCATTACGTTGTAGCTGAACCTGTGTCAGTTCAGTGTTTGTGGTTGTTTAGAGACAGAAAGTTGTTTCTAGTTTTATGTTTTATTAAAAAAAATCAGTGATCATGTTTCATCATCGTGTTGTTGAATCAGAGCTGTGCTGAGAACTGGAGGCTTTTAATCTGAAGTTTGGGTTAAATCTAGAGATGCAATCATTAGTGAATTAATCAATCGAAAGAAAATTCACCTGAAACTATTTCAACAAAAAACCCAAAAACTAATAAATGAACTGAATTTATGGAAAAAACAAGATATTTTAAGACGTCGCCTTGAGCTCTGGGATGTTGAACATTTTCAGTTTTCTGACTTACAGATCAAATGATTCAATAATCAAGAAAGTAACAGCAGATAATTCAACAATGAAAATAATCAATAAATAAGAAAATAATCAAATAAATATGCAGAATAAAACAAAACAATCAGTTTATGAATTCCAGTGAAGGCTTCAAATAACTTTTTGCCTCTTAGAACTAAATTAGAATAAAATTAAATGTTTGTCTCTTTTAGGAAATTAAACTTAAATTTCTCTGTAAAGTCAGTGAAGTTCGGCACATTTCAAACTGCTGAAGAAATTCATCAAGACTGTCAGAGAACAGATGATTAAATTAAAAGAAATGATCAGAGAGACTTTCATGTCTTCTGTCAGGTGAAGCTGATGTTTTATAGTCGTGTCTCAGAAACCTCAAATGATCTAACATCTGTTGACATCTGTCGTCCTGTAACTTCTCCTCTGAGGGTGAATTTAATATGTTGTGAACTAAAAGAAATAAAGCCTGGATGTTGAATGTTGACGCTTTCTGACTTTTTTTTGACAACTTTTATTTTATTGATTGGCTTTAAATATGGGGGTTAAGACAGAATATACAGTGATAAAAGAAGAATTTAAATTGTGTTATCAGCAAAAAGTACTTTAAGGTTTAAAAGTGAAAGTACTCATCATGCAGAACGACACCTGTGAGTGTATATAATATTATAAACTGTGAATTACAAAACATTAAAAATAATAGCATGTATTATAGATGATAAAATGTGTAAAAACAGTCTTTGTGAGTCAAGACTGTTGAGTTTATGTCTTCAAAAACTTTATTAAAGTGAAAATCAATGTCAACACAGTTTGTACACAGCAAGTTCAGCCCTGAGGAGATCATTTCACACAGAAAACATATTTCTGACATTAAAAGCACAATCAGTGAGCCAGATGTTAACCAAAGTGAAGCCTCGTCCACCACCAACATTTAAACCACAGGACTTGAAGTTGTCTCCCTCCTACACAGAACACAGAGACACTGAGGAGCCAGACCAGAACCCTAACCCTGGATAAAGAGGTTCAGTGAATGTGGTGTTGAAGGTGTGGAGGTGGATCAGTGTGTCAGAGGAGACTCTGTAGAAGGACAGAGAGCCAGCAGGACAGTCCACATACACTGCTACTCTACCAGAGGAGGAGGAGGAGGAGGAGGAGGAGAGAGGACTGTTTCTCTGTTATTGTGACAGACAGAGTAACGACCATCAGAGCAGTGCAGACTCCTGGACTGATCATTTCTTCCAAACACACAGTCATTAATGTCTCCTCTCCTTCTGATTCCTCTGTAACTCACTGATACATAAACTCCTCCTCTCCACTTGACCTCCCAGTAACAGCAACCAGTCAGACCATTTCTACACAGCAGCTGCCACCAGTAGTCAAATCTCTCTGGATGATCAGGATATGGCTGCTTCTCTCTCACCCGTGTCACTTTCCCATTGTGGTCAGACAGTTTGAGCTTTCTGTGTGCTGTGTTTGTGTCCAGTGTGAGTTCACAGAAATCTGATGAGAGAACGAGACACAACACAGCAGCAGTTTATCATCAGACACATCTGAAGGTTTATTCTTTGTTTGTGTGCTGATGTTCATTTCTATAAAGTTTAACCCTTATGCCCTCCTCGGGAATTTTTGTACATTTTTCTAGACTTTTTTTTTTTCTAGACAAAATTTTTGAATTCCAGTGTCTCTACTCTCACATGTCATTTATACTCTATCTATGCATTTTGCACCCTCTGGACACCTTTGTGGCAAAAGTGTACGTGCACAAATACTGCTATAAAATCACTATACATCAATATTTTTTTTGCTTTTTTTCCATAAATTACTTAAACATCTTCTCTCCTGCTCAAAAATACCAAACATTTAATAATTTGCATGATTTTAACCCTTTCAATGCCAGTGTAATTCTTTGAATTATTAATTATTTAATTAAAAAAACACAAAAAGTGGATTATTTTCCATAAAATAAACAGCAGGGGGGTGGGTCTTTGGTGGTGATTAGAGTCTTGGATATGTCAAAGATTTGCAACAAAATTGATTAGATTGCATTAGTATTTTTTATGTAGTGTCAAATACTCCCTCTGGACACCTTCATGGCAAAAATATACATGCACAATCAAACTGCTATTAAATCACTATACATCAATATTTTTTTCTGCTTTTTTTTCCATAAATCAGTCAACTCACTTTTAAGAACGTCTCCTCACTTCAAACATCAGATTAAATTATTTAACACACAAAAATGGTCCAAACATTGTTCTAAATCAACTTAATAAAGCAACAAAATGAAAAATCCATTCATGCCATGAAAAGTAATAAAACAGTGGTGAAAGACTGAATCTCAACATTTAGGCTTCTGAAAACTCCCCCACATTACCTGCAGCCACATCGCTAAAGGTGAGGCGCCACATGACCAGTCTGTGTGATACAAGATAGCTACTAACCTGAAGGAAACACACTCATATTAAACTTAATTTCAATTTTCCTACCAAACTATATGCTCATAATATGCAGCCTCACGTAAAAAATGAAACCCGTTTATTTTAACAGCTGCGACAGGCTGTGAAATATAACAAACATAAAAACATTTCAAAGCGGTGACCTACAAGGCTTTTGTTCCTTATAATTATGAAGAACATAATAACATAAGTATGAATAAATAAATAAATAATTATATAAATAAACAAATATAAAATACATTTTGGAAAAATGATTTACATTTATTTATTTATTTATACTATTTGCCTTTTTTCTTCTTTATAGCAGTGAAGAAAAAGCATTGAGAAGCAGCTTGTCCCTGGACTTTGAATTACATATTCTTATTGGATAATTATAAACATAAAAGCTCAGCTGGGATTGGCTCCAGCCCCCGTGACCCTGTACGCAGCATAAGCGGTTGACGATGGATGGATTAATAAAGGTGAAAGCAGTTTGTGTGGACTTGGTTTGGGAAAATGCTGAATGAGCAGATACACCGAAAAACTGTAGTATTGCTAAGTAAAAGCAACGGACAGCAGGAGAAGAGCAATGTGGTTTTGAACATTAAAGAATGTAAACATTTTCTGAGAGTCATTGTAAACTTGATGTTTTAATCTTGATTTATTCTGTTGCTCAGGCTGACACAAATACTCTTTTTAAGGACAGAGTCCTCGCAAATCCTGTCCTCACAGAAGCACACAGCAGCTAAACTACAGCCGGACCCTGACCTCTGACCTCTCAGCAGTTTTCAGTCCCAGCAGTAGATATTGTACTTGTATTACAGAAGCAGTATTTGTAGTAGCAGCACTATTAGAAGTGACAATATGTCCTGTAACAAATCAGTCCATCTGATATATTTTGTGGTCAACAAACTGAACTTCTGGGTGAATCTGGGGGCTGTAACACATTTTGGGGTCATCAGATCCTGTTTAGGGCTCCAACAAGGTTTCTGTCGGCCCTGAATATTTGTGTCATGTTACTGAGAGGAAGGAGAACTAATGTGTCCTGAGATGTAAAGCTTGTTGTAATGAATGAGTGCAGCTCTCTCAGCATGTTGTTGTGTTTGTGTGAAGGTGTGGGCTCTGCTATGAATCAGTGTGAGGACAGAGAGGAGGGAGTCCCTCCCTCTAAAAGCACTCTGTGTGGGGAACATGAAGGGGGACCAGACTCTGCTGGACCTGGACCTGAACCTGGACCAGTAACTCCGTAAGTCATACGTCATCCTCTGAGCGTCGTACAGATCGATCTCATGGCAGGGCTGCTGGTTGTTCTGTTTAGGTTGGCTGTTGTTATAATTACATTTTCTTCTTCACAGTCTGTGGAGGCCATTATTAAACATCTCGGAAGCAGCTTCTTCCTCTCTAATGGAGCTGTGATGACACTCAGATCATCCATAAACGCTGGAACCAGTTACGACACCTTGTACGGTTTGTGATTAGAAATTATTAGTGGTCCAGTGTTCAGTGGTGCTGCTTGGTGCCTGCTTTAATTTAATTTCAGTTTCTTCCAGAAATAAAATATTGTGGAGGTGTATTTCCCAGATTGTGCAAAGAATTAGAATAATTATATAAATAACACATCTAATTCTGTAAAGACTCTGTTATCAAACAGCCGTTTTGGAGATAAAAACACATTAACAAGAATTTTACAAATCATTAAAACATTAACAGTTTCATGAAGATACAATTTAAGGCTGTTTGACTGGACCACAACAGTTTTAGCTTGGTGTACTTTATTAGCAAAACTAGTATTTACTCTACATGGATATTCTGTGCAGTCAAAAGCTAATGGCACGTTTTAGTCACAAGGTGGCAGCGTTGCCTCAGCACTTCACACTATTCAAGAAAGGACATAATGTGAAACCAGCAGCACAGTTAGATTTATTAATGAAGGCAAAGCCAAATATTCTCCTCAGCCACAGACAGACTGAGTCACATCTGTCTGTGTGTAAGAAATCTAAACATCTCTAAAACGAGATTTAGATGAAACCTGGTAAACAAACATGTCTCAGCCAATTCTGAGCTGAACATTACAATAAAATGTTTAGTTTTGTCACTGTACTCAGTTAAAAGAACGGCCTGTGTGTGTTTTCATGTGCAGCCAGTAGATGTTCATTCAGATATTTTCTGTTAATAAAATCTTGAGAATTGAGCAGCTCTGTTTTGCTCTGGAGTCTTTTCTAGTTTTAAATGGGCCGTACACATTTGGACCTCCACACAAATATTTTATAAAGGTCCAATCTTGTGTTTGTGTTATTGTCTTAATTGCAATTTATAAATATTGGAATACATTAATAGTTGTATGTAAGACATGTTGAACCATTAATGCATCTGTTCAATATATATATACAGTATGACTGCAACTGCATAACATGTGATTCATTTTACTGTCAGCCACATGAGGCTGTATAAAATGTGTAAATGCCCCATTCTTCAGGACACAACACATAAAGGTAGGGACTTCATAATGTGCCTCAGCCCCAGCAGACAGCCTGCCTGTCAGCTATGTGGTGTGCTTGGTAATACAGGGACACAATATCTACAGCTGAAGCTGATGGAAATATCATTGTAGTCAGTGTGATATAAGTGGTGGTGATGTACAGACAGTGTTCTGTTTCTTACAGCCTGACATAAACAGAAATAACTCAGACTGAGTTTGAATCTCTTCAGTTTACTATTTATCCTGTTAAAGTTCATAACAAGTCAACTTTACATGCAGAAAATCAAGTATACAGTTTTATTCTAACTGTAGACAAAATAGCATCGTTCACCAGAGTAAAAGAACATCAGCTGATGATCTTATTGAAGACGTTCAGCTTTTCTACAGTTTCTGCTGAAACTGGATTGTTTCATTGATCCAAGGACAAAGTTTTTTATGGGAGACAATGATTTATTTCACTGGTGCCACTTTATCTGACATTGCTAAACACTGATTTTTAAAAGACTGAATAAAAACATTTGCATCACTGCATCCAATCAGTGAACATGGGTCAAACAACCTCTCAGCAGCATCATGATTAATAATCCGCCTCTGGATCCTAATTCCCAGAGGAAAGTTAATGTCAATGAACACACAGCTATGATCACTTTCCTGAAAGTCCTCTACATGAGCATTTACTGTTTCCAGACCAAGTGAGAAGACCAGGTCTGGTTTTCACCGTATCTCCACATGTGTGGAGCCGTTGGCTGATAATATGGAAGCTCATCCTTCTTTGATTATCCTTGGCTGGACTAGCAGCACTGCCTTGAACAATGTCCTCTGCTCCACGGCCTCATGTAAATAGTTTGTGTTGCTTTTTTTTGATATCTTTTCATCAGCTTTCATGATATTCTGAGCGTCTAGTTTCACCCATATGTAAAGTACAGTATTATTATACAGATTGCAAACTATCACCAGCTATCGTGGTATGTTGCTAACACTAGCTCACATGCAGTAAAGTGTGTAACGTTTCTGTCACCACAGTATATAGCTTCAGTGTGTAAACTTGGTAACCATAAGAGGAGGATGGGACAGACACACTCAGCACCTTCGTCTGAACTTATTTCTTACACCTGAATATGGCAGTTTGATGAAATGTCTGTCTTTATAAATCATATGTTGATGAAATCAAACAGGTTACTAACTGGGTTATAAGATCTGAACCAGTCTGTCATGATTTCTAGGTAGATGCAGCTGTCCGGGTTTTTCTCATCTCCAACCCACAATGCATTTGTGTTCAGTGTTAATGACAGGCATATGTGACAGACGTCTCCTGCAGTTACCAGTAATCTGAATTTCTGGAATAATCAGACGAAAACAATCAAAAACAAACACAATCAGTCCTCTGGAACATTCTTAGTCACATGGTCCTGACCTGTACATACAATTCCTGCACATGGTGTCAGACCAGCAGTGTCATTTGAACATGTACTTAAGCCGACACATTAGCTGGTCTCAAAGATCCCAAACATTGACTTCTGAAGAGAGACAGTTAAACCCTCTTTGTGATGACGTGCACAGTTCTTCAGTCTGGTCTGTTTCATCACACAGCTCTGAACAGCCCAGCAGCTTCTTATTAGAAACATCATTGTTTAGTGTTTGAGAGCTGTCTGTGTTAAACTCTGAACCGTATCTAACTGCTTGACTCTGGATCCTTCTGAACTCAGTGGAAGGGTTCAGATGCTGGACTGGAAAAGTCCCATTCGTGGTCAAACCTGCATGTTATTTAGGAATGTCTCTTTTCATCAGGGAGGATGGGAACGTGGGATCATCCACTGAAGCACATGAAGGATTGTTAGAGACTCCGACTCTTCACCAGCTGTCTGTTTGCCCTCTGTAATGTGTGAAAATATATTTCAAGGAAAAAGAATTCAAAGATATTTAAACTTTAAACATGATCTGAGCATGTTTCCATGTGCTCTGCACATTAAACCAGTAAAACATTCAAATGATGTTCTGTGTCTGTCAGGGTCTAAAAACACGTATTAAAATTCTAAATATCTCCTTGGCTGGTTTTATGGCACATTGTAATTCTGAGTGCACAGGACAGATTTTTAGTTTGCTCAAATTTATATTTTCTCTTCAAAATATAATCTGTGTGCTCACTGCACGTTCAGGAACGTGGCACACATATAACACTGTACATACACGCTGTCCTGGTAAACATAATGTCCTCATACACGCTGTCCTAAACACACTATGTCCTCACTGCGTGTGTCTGTGTGGATACAACATGTGATGAAGAACTAGTATAATGAAGAAGAAGAAAGGAGAAAGACAGGAGGATTTATTTGTCCCATTTAGCTCACAGATCACAGAGATACAGAACAGACTGCAGTGAGAAATGGAACCTTCACACTTTATGTTTCCTTGTTGGGAAATAAAAGGCAGCGAGGATCAAACTGTATCATCAGACCTTTATGATCCAACAAGGTTTTATAGTCTGTTAATGTTTGACTTGTTGTTCCTTCCAAAGTTCAGAGCTGCTCTGTGTTCACATTTCCTTAAAGAACTCTTCAGTTTGAAGACAAATCCAGAGAGTTCAGACTGGATGTGAATCAACAGACCTCTGCAAAGCTCCTGCTGTGAGCTCCATGTTTGTTCTTTCTCTGCTTGGTTTCCTGGTTGAAGCTGCTGATTAATTTCACCTTCACTCATCGGCTTCATGCAGATTATTTCCACCATCAGAAGGTAACGAACAGTTTCCATCATGTTTGTGTCAGCGGCTGTTAAACTGATCTGAGAACAGTACAGATGGTGGTAGTAGTGATGTGTTGTGTCGCTTTGTTCACTGCTTTAGTGGAACGAACGAGGAAACAAGAAAAGAATATTCAGCCTGTTGGTACATCACACTAAGTGACCAGAAAAATAGGAACACCTGTGTGCTGTAATGCAAAACGACAGAGCTGCAGTATGTTTTTGTTCAGAAGACTTTAGATATCTGAGTTTTGTCTCAGCGTAAGAGACAATAATGTACGTCAGCATGTGTGTTACCTGTTTATCATCCATTGTTCTACTCATGCTAAGCTAGCAGTGTGTAGCTTTCACTGACTGGTAGTTCTATAAAATAGTTCTGAACATGTAATATGTGTATCGATAGATTAGACTCTGATCTGAAACTGGGTATTAAAGAAAAGGTTCATGGTACAACGACATGCTTGTTACTCCTGTTTGATGTTCATCATTAAAAGTAATAGATGATTTGCAGTCACATAGTTATTGATCATGAATTAAGTGGGTGATGCCAACATCAGTGTGTAGCAGGATTTGTTATAGCGAAGTGATTGGGTCTATTACTGCTGCATTGATTTGACTGGTACATTATGCTGCGGGGGAAGAAGACAAAGAATTTAATTCATTCACCCTCAAACTGTATCACACCCCTAGTCCGAAATAAACTGAATTACCCAGGGGGCACTTTGTGGCTTACCTGTTCCTGGTCTCACCAGGCTGCTGATCTCTGTTGGCGGAGACAGAGGAGGGAGAAGATCAGATGCCTTTTGTTCAAACGTGTTCAACTTTCGATAAAGTTGCTTGTCAGTGCTACTTTTTTGTGAACCAACCAATCACAGCCTGGATGGGGCCGGACATTTAAAAAAAGGTTGACGTGCTCCAGCAAACCTTCACACGAATGGTTATAATTATTGACTAACGGCCATGTAGAGCAAGGTTTTAATAAAAAAACAACCCACAAAAATGAAACTGTTTTACCTGGAATTAATATTATACTAGTGCTAATCTATATAGTATGTAGAAATGATAATGATCACATTCGCCCTAATCAATCCAGCATGTGAATGGGGAGTCCTGGCACCAGTTCTTTCCCACTGCAAGGACTTAACAAAATAAATAAATAAATGTGAAAATACAGAAAAACGCTTTTTTAGTACCAAAATGTATTTAGAGGTCTAAACGACATTAATCATCTTTATTCTTTATTAATAAAAGTAAATGTTACATTATATAAACTACACCATGAATCAATATCATCAAAACACAGTAACAACATCAACATAAATGATGCATAAATGCTATTCAAGGATCATATTTATAATTTATGTTACAACTCAGTTTCCATTTACACAATTACATTTATTTAGTAACAAATTTGAACAGCTAATGTTTTAAGAGAATCTTAATGCCAAACTGATTAATGAACTGAATGATCAATATAATGTTTTTAATTAATGTGTAAGTCAACATGTTCTTACCGAGCTGCCAAACCTTCACTGATCGTATTTTAGTTGTTTTCACATAATCTCTGCTCTTAGTAACTATCCATCCATCCATCCATCCATCGTCAACCGCTTATCTTGCGTACAGGGTCGTGGGGGGGCTGGAGCCTATCCCAGCTGGCATAGGGCGAAAGGCGGGGGACACCCTGGACAGGTCGCCAGTCCATCGCAGGGCCCTCTTAGTAACTAAAGCGGCGTTAAATGTTTTTGATGTCTTTCTCTCAGCTCTTGGTTTTAAAGTTCAGGAGAGATGAAACTGTATCAGACCTTTATGATCCAACTCATAAGGTTTTATACTGTCTATCAGGGGGGGGCTGCCAGGAATTTTGGGGCCCATGACAAAAAAGTCAAATTGGACCCCATCTGCACAGAGCTGTCACTGCTTCTCTGAGACTTAACTGTCCCATCAAAAGCTTTACAGAACTCTAATTAAAGGTTTTGCTTCTTGTACTTCAATATTAGTACTAGCACAATATTTACTGCTGTGATTTGTACATGCAAGTCAGCAGACAGGATGCAGTTCACTATTTGCTTCTCCAATAAATTACCCTTCATGATGGGAATAATAGTCTGTATCTATAGATGTCGTTAACGGCCATAATTAAATCTAAATGAACAAATCAAACTGGATTATTTTAATATAGTCTGTAACTTACATGCAACCTGAGGTAAGCTGCTGTCCAGCATCCAGCACAGACAGGAAGTTTATTTTATTTATTTCATAATGATCATTATGTGAGAAAATAATTTGTGTTTGAATTTCTGTCATTAAGAAACATTTCATTTTCTTTTTTTGGGGGGGGGCCTGTCAGTCAGGGGCCCTTGGAATTGTCCTAACTTTCCCCCCTATAAGGCGTCCACGCTGTCTATTATTGTTTGACTTCAGTTGTTCCAGGTTGTTCATTCCAAACTTCAGAGCTGCTTTGTCATGATAACATAAAGAACTTCTGTTTGAAGATGTTGGAAAAAGTCAAGTGTAACTTGAAACCTTGTTTCTCTTTGAGCACCATCCACCTGACCTGTTACTGTGAAGCACTTTGGGAGCCCTCTTGTCTGTGAAAGGTGCTATAAAAATAAAGTTTACTTACTAACCCCTGACCTACACCTTTAATGTGGAGCATTTCACATCCTTCATTCAAAAAATGTTGATCCAGAACATCATCCATCTCTTATTTACCTTCAAATCTAACGAGCAGAATATAAAATGTGTTTCTCTGATTTCTGGTTTCCTGCTGTCTAATCTCCTCGGGGAAAGAAGACAGATTACTGTTCAGTGTCACGACAAAACTGAAAGCTTTTGTTACACTGATATTTAAGAACATTATTGCATCAGTGTCTTCATGTAGTAAATTATTATTCTAAATGCCTCTGAGTGTGAGAGGAAACTAAACCTTTGCTGATCAGTAAAGTCAAATCTGATCTGAAGTTCAGAGAGATGTCTGTGTTATCAAACAGTCCCTCAGCATGACGCATAGTCTGTATATATCTTGCAAACATGTTCTTATCATAAGTTACAGCGTCATAAGCTGTTCCCGAACCTCCAGCGGAGGAAGAGGTTAGTGACAATATAATAATTCCAGGTTGAACAAAAACAAGGGAGGCTGATTTATCAGTAGTTTGTGTTTTATTTACAATAATAACCAAGGGTATTCAAAACAAAAAACAACTTCCCAAAACAAGGGGGAAGCGCCTAGTTGAGGTACGGACTAGGTAAAAAAGGTAGCTCTCAAGAAAAACCACAAAGAAAAAACACAAAGGGGAAAAACAATATTTACCACCCTCCTCCGAAGGAGTAAATCACAATATGATCGGTCACGATCCACACTGCTGCAAGGACGCCACGATAGCCTGCAGTAACACCCAGCTCTAAGCCATCTGCTTTCCACACTCTCTAGCCTATACGTCTACTCTCCACGCTCTGCACCAAGTCACCCTCCACCAAGACTCTCTCCAACACTTCACACAGTTCTCCAACACGTCACTGACCACTCTCCACACTGAGGGCTCCTTATACCTGCAGCTGCGCGAAGTTGGGGCACCTAGAGGGAGAGCATACCAAAAGAGAGAGAGAAACACCTAGAAGGGAAAAAAAACAAATAAACAGAACCCGGACCTTACGGGACGTAACATAAGCATTTATCCATGATAGTACAAAGTTCGTTATGATAGTATTTTCTCCCCACACCTCCTTTTTCTCCTCCTTTTGTTGAGTTCTTTTGGGGTGGAGTTCAGGTTGAAATTAAATAATTCAAATTAAAGGACAGTTTTTGGGGACAGTTTGTCTTTTTCTATGAAGACTGCACAGTTGTACAGAAATGAATCTAATGTAGTTTCTTTTGTCCACAGTGGAAATGTTTGAAATAACGTCTTCCTATTGGCTCCATCAGGTGGAATGAAGAATGACACTGTGGCAGAGAGCAGTGATGATCTGAGATGTAAAGCTTGTTGTAATGAATGAGTGCAGCTCTCTCAGCATGTTGTTGTGTTTGTGTGAAGGTGTGGGCTCTGCTATGAATCAGTGTGAGGACAGAGAGGAGGGAGTCCCTCCCTCTAAAAGCACTCTGTGTGGGGAACATGACAGCCAGACCAAAGCTCAGAGGTGAGATGAGGATCTCTAACTGTCCAGGACTCAAATCACTCCACCATCATTATTCACACTCAAAGCTCTGTGTGTGTTGTGTTGAAGCCCAGAGCAGCAGCAGGGACCAGACTCTGCTGGACCTGGACCTGGACCTGGACCCAGCTGTGTGTCCATGAAGAGTGACTGGTCTATGGATAAACGTATAGAGTTCAAAGATGGACCCCACTCTGCTGATCAGAGGTCAGCATGTTAAATGTTTGTGTCTCTCCTGAGATGAGGTTTGGTGTCTTTGTTGTGATCACTTCATGTTCTTAACTCTTCACTTTTTTCAAACTGGTCTCACATTTTGCAGATCTTAGTCCAAATATCAAAACCAGGGTTAAAATCCACAAACAGCTGGATGCGGGTTTGAGAATGTGTAAGAACATTGAAAGTGGAGTGATAAATTAGCTCCTTCATGCAGTTTTTCAAATCAGGATCCACATTCACAAATCTCAGATCACAAAATAAAATCTGGGAACAAAGTCATCATTTTTATTCCACATTTAAACACAAGTTTCCTCATTTCATTAGAACACACAGGAAGGGGGGGCAGGAAGGGTTAGCAGCCCAACCTGCATCTTTTATGAGGGCTGTGATTAAGTTTCTTACTACAGGATTATGTAAATACACTCAATGTGATCACGTCGTCAAACAGAACACATTGTTCAGGATTCAGATTAAAAAGAGAGATGGGTATATGTATCGACCTGTTGTATTCAGATCATGTGACACCCATCAGCTGATCCTAGGTAAACATTTTAATGGAGGGATTTCCTGTCATCCAATGGGTATTATGTCTTTATCAGGCAGTTAAGTAGTCTGTTCTGCTTCTGCTCTACTTCACAGAGTTGATCAGCAGAGCTCAGAGGTTCCCAGTGGTCAGTCTGCCCAGCAGCATCAACCAGACCTGGACTCCATATTTATGGTGTGTAAATGTACAAGCTCAGCTACTACTGCTAATTCCAACAGCCACAAAGTAAATAGTGAAGCAGCATTCTGATCCAGTCTCCATGCTGCACTCTGCAGACCAGCAGGCTTTCTGTCTGTCACAGATGATCTGATGTTGACTTCTACCAGTTCAACTTTACATTTTCTTCTGTTCCAGCTGCTCCAGGGAAAACATTGTCAGCTTTGTGAAGAACGAGGTGAAGAAGTTCCAGAGAGTTCTGAGTCCAGATTACCCAGCATGCTTAGAGAGTCAGAGGGAGGATGAGGAGGTGTTGGACGGTGAGGAGGAGGAGCAGAGGAGGAGCAGCAGAGAGGCATTTCTGAAGATCACACTGCACTTCCTGAGGAGAATGAAGCAGGAGGAGCTGGCTGAGCGTCTGCAGAGCAGTAAGAGGATTTGAACAGATTTAACTTGATGGAAAGAGGAAATGGAGGCAAAATGGGAGAAGTTTCCATTTCAAACTCTGCTGTTAATATGATGCACACATTTGGATCAGATCTATGAATTCTTCTGGGCTGAAACTCAGAAACTGTTCACAGCTGATGAGCTGAAGAGATTTCATGGAGGAGGAAAATAAATACCATCTTGATGTCTTAAAGTTTACATTTATCAGATTTACTGTAGCATCCACTTATTAATCACATTTCTTCTTTCTTCATTCAGAAATAGCTGTTGCTGCAGTGTGCCGACGTAAACTGAAGTCTAACCTGAAGAAGAAGTTCCAGTGTGTGTTTGAGGGGATTGCTAAAGCAGGAAACCCAACCCTTCTGAACCAGATCTACACAGAGCTCTACATCACAGAGGGAGGGACTGCAGAGGTCAATGATGAACATGAGGTCAGACAGATTGAAACAGCATCCAGGAAACCAGACAGACCAGAAACAACCATCAGACAAGAAGACATCTTTAAAGCCTCACCTGGAAGAGATGAACCAATCAGAACAGTGATGACAAAGGGAGTGGCTGGCATTGGGAAAACAGTCTTAACACAGAAGTTCACTCTGGACTGGGCTGAAGACAAAGCCAACCAGGACATACAGTTCACATTTCCATTCACTTTCAGAGAGCTGAATGTGCTGAAAGAGAAAAAGTACAGCTTGGTGGAACTTGTTCATCACTTCTTTACTGAAACCAAAGAAGCAGGAATCTGCAGCTTTGAAGAGTTCCAGGTTGTGTTCATCTTTGACGGTCTGGATGAGTGTCGACTTCCTCTGGACTTCCACAACAATGAGGTCCTGACTGATGTTACAGAGTCCACCTCAGTGGATGTGCTGCTGACAAACCTCATCAGGGGGAACCTGCTTCCCTCTGCTCGCCTCTGGATAACCACACGACCTGCAGCAGCCAATCAGATCCCTCCTGAGTGTGTTGGCATGGTGACAGAGGTCAGAGGGTTCACTGGCCCACAGAAGGAGGAGTACTTCAAGAAGAGATTCAGAGATGAGGAGCAGGCCAGCAGAATCATCTCCCACATCAAGACATCACGAAGCCTCCACATCATGTGCCACATCCCAGTCTTCTGCTGGATCACTGCTACAGTTCTGGAGGAGGTGTTGGAGACCAGAGAGGGAGGAGAGCTGCCCAAGACCCTGACTGAGATGTACATCCACTTCCTGGTGGTTCAGTCCAAACTGAAGAACACCAAGTATGATGGAGGAGCTGAGACAGATTCACACTGGAGTCCAGAGAGCAGGAAGATGATTGAGTCTCTGGGAAAACTGGCTTTTGAGCAGCTGCAGAAAGGCAACCTGATCTTCTATGAATCAGACCTGACAGAGTGTGGCATCGATATCAGAGCAGCCTCAGTGTACTCAGGAGTGTTCACACAGATCTTTAAAGAGGAGAGAGGGCTGTACCAGGACAAGGTGTTCTGCTTCGTCCATCTGAGCCTTCAGGAGTTTCTGGCTGCTCTTCATGTCCATCTGACCTTCATCAACTCTGGTGTCAATCTGCTGGCAGAAGAACAATCAACCTCCTGGCTGTCTAAAGTCTTCAGAGACAAACCTAAACTAACACATCTCTACCAGAGTGCTGTGGACAAGGCCTTACAGAGTCCAAATGGACACCTGGACTTGTTCCTCCGCTTCCTCCTGGGTCTTTCTCTGCAGACCAGTCAGACTCTCCTACGAGGTCTGCTGGCACAGACAGGAAGTAACTCACAGACCAATCAGGAAACAGTTGAGTACATCAAGAAGAAGATCAGTGAAAATCTGTCTCCAGAGAGAAGCATCAATCTGTTCCACTGTCTGAATGAACTGAATGATCGTTCTCTAGTGGATCAGATCCAACAGTCCCTGAGTTCAGGAAGTCTCTCCACAGATAAACTCTCTCCTGCTCAGTGGTCAGCTCTGGTCTTCATCTTACTGTCATCAGAAAAAGATCTGGACATGTTTGACCTGAAGAAATACTCTGCTTCAGAGGAGGCTCTTCTGAGGCTGCTGCCAGTGGTCAAAGCCTCCAACAAAGCTCTGTAGATATGTGGATATATGTATGCAATTTCAAAAATGCTTAATTTTATATTTGACAAATAAATCATTTAGTTTGTGTCCATTGCTAATCCTTTTTCAGACTGAGTGGCTGTAACCTCTCAGAGAGAAGCTGTGAAGCTCTGTCCTCAGTTCTTAGCTCCCAGTCCTCTAGTCTGAGAGAGCTAGACCTGAGTAACAACAACCTGCTGGATTCAGGAGTGAAGCTGCTGTGTGCAGGACTGCAGAGTCCACATTGTACACTGGAAACTCTCAGGTCAGAATTAAGCTGTTTGTTTTAAATCCTCCTCATCTGGCTCATGTTAGTGAAAATGGTCTGTAGGATTTTCCTGCTGACATGATTTTCTAAAACACAGAGTTCATGATGTTTTCCTGATTCCAGGCTGTCATTCTGTCTGATCACAGAGGAAGGCTGTGCTTCTCTGGCGTCAGCTCTTAGCTCCAACCCCTCCCATCTGAGAGAGCTGGACCTGAGCTACAATCATCCAAGAGACTCAGGGGTGAAGCTGCTGTCTGCTGGATTGGAGGATCCACACTGGAGACTGAACACACTCAGGTTTGGACAGACAACAAGAGCTCACACTCTGCAGGTGTCTCTATTTTCTGTTATTTAATGTCTACTGGATTCCATCATCATGAAGGACGTCTTATTTTTCCTTATTCTGTTCAGAGCAGTAAGTAGGCCTGAGTTGGTAAACACAAGGATCTCCAGAAGTCTTATTGGTTGGAAACAGTGGTTCATTTGAAACATTAGAAACTTGGATGTAAAATCATTCTCATGTGAGCCCTACTAATGGCATGGCTTTAGGGACAGAAGTATGGGTGGACTGGTAATCTGGCATACCGGGTAAAAGTGAGAGATAGTTGACATGAGCTGCATAGCCAATAAAATTGTCATGAAAAATAATTGAAGAAAACATGAAAAAAGCAGGTCTAAGAGTCCTTTTTAATAATCCCCTTTCCAGGGTGTAAATGCCTGGTGGGCCGTTGTATCATATATACATATATATATATATATAAATCCCCCTCTCACCCCTTTCAGAGAGCTGAATGGAATGTGTCATCCTCAAGCTCGGGTCCTCTACCAGAGGCCTGGGAGTTTGAGGGTTCTGCGCAGTATCTTAGCTGTTCCTAGGACTGCACTCTTCTCTAATGTCACCTCTGATGTTTTACCTGGAATCTGCTGTAGCCACTCTCTCAGTTTGGGGGTCACAGCCCCCAGTGCTCCGATTACCACTGTCACCACTGTTGCTCTTACTTTCCACATCTTTTCTAGCTCCTCTTTCAGCCCTTGGTATTTCTCATTTGTCAAGCTTCTCATGTTCCTTCTTCTTGATGTTGCTGTCGCTTGGGATTGCCACACCTATCACTACTGCCTTCTTCTTCTGCTGTTTGTCGATCAACACGATGTCTGGTTGGTTAGCCATCACCAGTTTGTCAGTCTGGATCTTGAAGTCCCACAGGATCTTAGCTCGGTCATTCTCAACCATTACAACGGCAGACATCCAAGAAAGGCTACGAGTCAATGCCACATACATGGATACTGGAATGCTTGCAAATGTACAAGGTCAACAGGACACTAATAGCCTTCATCAAGAACTCAATGAGGTTGTGGAAACAAGTCTGGAAGCCAACTCAAAGCCAATTGCACAAGTCACCATCAAGTGCGGCATATACCAAGGCGATGAACTATCCCCGCTGGTGTTCTGCATAGGCCTGAACCGTTCAGCTAGGAGAGCTTGTCCTGCAGCAAGGCCGGGATGATGGTGTTGAAGGCAGAGCTGAAATCCACAAACAGGATCCTGGCATAGGTTCCTGGGGAGTCCAGGTGCTGGAGGATGTAGTGAAGGGCCATGTTTACTGCAACATCTAGAGACCTGTTGGCTCTGTAGGTGAACTGCAAGGGGTCCAGGAGTGGGTCTGTGGATTTTAGGTAACTGTACTTTAGTAACTGTATTGAGCAGGTCAACGACTGGATGTGCCAGAATTTTCTCCAGTTAAACAAAGATAAGACTGAAGTTATTGTTTTTGGAGCCAGAGAGGAACGATTGAAAGTCAGTGCTCGACTTCAATCTGTAATGTTAAGAACCACGGATCAAGCTAGAAATCTTGGTGTAGTCATGGACTCAGACCTGAATTTGCGGAGCCATATTAAGACAATTACAAAGTCAGCCTACTATCACCTGAAGAATATATCAAGGATAAGAGGCCTTATGTCTCAGCAGGACCTGGAAAAGCTTATCCATGCATTTATCTTCAGTCGACTTGACTACTGTAACAGTGTCCTTACAGGGCTCCCTAAGAAATCCATCAGACAGCTGCAGCTGATTCAGAACGCTGCTGCTCGAAGTCCTCACTAAGACCAAAAGGTGGATCACATCACTCCAGTTCTGAGGTCTTTACATTGGCTACCTGTATGTCAAAGAATTGATTTCAAAATCCTGCTGTTAGTTTACAAAGCACTAAATGGATTAGGACCAAAATATATTTCTGATCTTCTGCTTCGTTATGAACCATCCAGACCTCTCAGGTCGTCTGGGGCAGGTCTGCTTTCTGTCCCCAGAGTCAAAACTAAACAAGGAGAAGCAGCTGCTCAGTTATTATGCTCCGTATATTTGGAACAAACTCCCAGAAACCTGCAGGTCTGCTGAAACAGTCAGTTCTTTTAAATCAAGACTGAAGACCTTTCTTTTACCACTGCTTTTAATTAAATATTTAAGATTTTTTCTTTTTTTGATAACTTACACTGCACTGTATCTTTTACTGTCCTGTTTTCTTTTTCTTTGTTTTTAGCTTTTAACCCTGATTGTAATTATATTTTATGTTGCTTTCAAATGTTTTTATTGTTTTTCCCTGTTGCTTTTATGTTTTGTGTAAAGCACTTTGAATTGCCTTGTCGTTGAAATGTGCTATACAAATAAACTTGCCTTGCCTTGCCTTGCCTTGCCTTAGGTGGGACAACACAAGGCGTTCAAAGGACTTGATAACCAAAGATGTCAGGGCGACAGGTCTGAAGTCTTTTAGTCTAGTGGACCCTGGTTTCTTGAGGACAGGGATGACGGTGGAGGCTTTGAAGCAGGCTGGCACATGGCATGTCTCCAGTGAGGTGTTAAAAATGTCTGTGAACACCGGAGACAGCTGATCAGCTCAGTGCTTCAGGGTGGATGAAGACACACAGTCCGGCGCTGCAGCTTTGCGGGGTTTCTGCCTCCTGAATAGCCTGTTGACTTCCCTCTCTGTGATAGAGAGAGGACGGGAAGGGGTGGAGCTGGCCAGCTCTGAGGAGAGGGAAGAGGAAGTGGTGGACTGGGGCTGAAGCTGAGCGGAGGAGTCACAGGGGATGGTGTCTGAACTGTTTGCATTTAATAGAGATGGACTAGACTGTAATACAAACAGGACTGCACTGCTATGCTACTACAGCTATTTATAACAACTCAACTTGTACAAAAAAAGTTGTGCAGGCTCTTCAGATACTAGGGAATAAGAAAGGGAATAACTGTTAAATTTAAATAAAATAAAACATGTAGTCTTACAATAAAATAAAATCCATCCATCGTCAACAACTTATCCTGCATACAGGGTCGCGAGGGGTGGGGGTGCGGGTGGGGGGCTGGAGCCTCTCCCAGCTGACATTGGGCGAAAGGCGGGGTACACCCTGGACAGGTCACAATAAAATAAAATGTTAAATTTTAATTAAATAAAATGCAACATGTAGTCTTTAAGTAAACAAAATGTTCCAGTGTTTGCTGACAACCTTGGTACTAAAACAAGTTCAAAAAACCTTTGGACAGTGAAGGAATGTCAGCATTGTAGCTTAGAAAGAGGAGCTGTTCAACATTTTGAGCTAAAGATAGCCTTTCACCTGCCTGTGTGACAATAATGGCTAGCATGACCTTCAATACTACATGAGGAATCTCTAATTTTTCACAAACCAGTTTTGAAACGATTTAATTTGATTGATCTCTTCAAAACTTAGGCCTAACAAGGTGGACACGTTCTGTTCAACACATTAAACTGACTTAATAGAAATGTCAAAATGTGATGGTAAGAGAAAATCACACAGCTAAATGTCCCTCCACTGTTGTGCTGTCACCTGGTCACCTGATGAGAGTGATGTGATGTCAAAATACAACATGATTTGTACTGGGGACGCAAAAGGCACCACTAATAATTGACCCTTTTGTTTAATTAGCGGTAAACTCGACGCACTGGTAGTTTAGTCTTTTGTTCATCACCATGGGTAGGTGTTGGTTGTTGTTGTAGGTGTAGGTACAGCTAGCTTAACCTCCTTCTCACAGATTTCTTTTCTAAGAAGTCAGCCACAGATGGATGTGCTGGAGACAGTTCGGCAGAACAGCGTCTGCAAATGGCAACACTTTAAAATGCTTCCACACTGCGACATGTCAACATGACATGAAAATTTATTTGGTCTTTTGACTGATTACGCCGAACACCGAAAGTGCTTTTTTGGTTATTTTCAGATGATTAATTTTGGTTTCTGAACATTCGGTGCATCTCTAGTTGTAGACTCTACAGGGCGATTATTTTCTGAAGCAGCTATCATCTTTTTCCCAGATGGTATATAGATTTTGAGGCATTCTATCATCTCAAACATCATGAAAATAGTGCAATTACCTGGCCTAATGACAACCCCCAAGCTTTGGCCTAAACCCTGAATGCTTAGAACATCTGGATCCGCCCCTGCGACTTAGAATCAATGTGTAGACACCACAGTCCAAGATGATGATTTTGTTTCAATTTATAGTAATATATAAACATTTTTTGGTCTATTTTACTCCAAGTTTGTGAACTTTAGATCATGTAAATCTCATCTTTGTTAGCACTTTCCAAGTAAAAGTCTGACCGCTCTTTTGAAAACTCTCCATATTGAATCATAAATCATTTGAAAGTTTATTTTCTGCAGCACAACGTTAGCTCGTCCAAATCAAGTCATTGTCCTCGCCCGTTAAAGCAGTTAGAGCATCATTTTACACATTGTTTCTGAGGTAACAAGACATTTACAGAGGTTTTTTAAAATATTTTTTCTCGTCCTTATTTCATGTGGCATTTTATCTGTAAATATAAATAATCCATGAAAAACAATATTTTGATAAACACTTCTGTAAATGTCTTGATGCTGGAAAATGGATTAGCCATACACAGACCTGTATGTGTAGCCAACAGAAGCACTTTGGTATGACGGTCACATCACGTACAAATCCTCGTGACTTTGCTGCAGGGGAATAAAGACACGAGAGACTGAGTTTACTTTCTATTGTGTCGCCTGAACAAACAGCTCTTGTGAAAAGGATCAGGGTCCAGCCTGACCACCTCTTCCTCTAGTGAGGAGGAAACTTTGATATATAGTGGCAGAAACTAGTTTCCTCTCTCTCTCCCTCTCTTTCTAAAATGATTTATTGACCTGAATGTTTAAAAAATGAGAAAACAGAAAGTCACGTTATATTTAAAAGCTACACAAAATAAATCGTACATTGAAAATTTGTCCTGCTTTTCTCACAAGCAGTACAACTATTAAACTAACAAACAATAATAATGTTTTTCCACTGGTTGTTCTCAGTTTGTGAGGAAATACATTTTGCTGTAATAATTTGGCATTTGTGCATTTCTCCCAGTAAGTAGGGGAGTTTCTGTCTGATTTAGATCTCTCTCACGTCGTTACTATTTGGAGCAGGTCTTTATTCTTTTGCTACTCTGGAATGAAGTTGGTTCAATATTAACAAAAGTAGCTCAGATGTTGTAACTTTTGCCATGTTGCTGTAGCTTAGCTTGCTACGTTTCTCCTGGGGGTAGCTTCAGTGTAGTGAAGCTTCATTTAATGTAGAGTTAACTGGTAGCTTGGATCACTACATTTTCCAAGAGGCCCAACACTGTTTGCTGTAAACACTTTTTTTTAATTATGAATCCAATTGTTAATAATTTACAGCAAAAAGAATGAGCAGATTTAGATGCATATAATTACCAGTTAACTTCATCATTTAGCCTCATCTGGCTCTGTGAAATACAGTCCTTTATTGACATGAAATTCCCAAGTCAAGTCAGTTTTATTTATCAAGTGCAAAATCATAAACTTGTCTCAGAAAGCTTTACAATCTGTACATCATATGGACTCTCTGTCCTCAGACCCTTTTTCTGACATCTAAATTACACAATGCAAGTTGAATCTGGTGGTCAGACTGATCTGAGAACAGTCTGGAAGAAGTTTAGTTGTTCATGTGTGAATGTTGGTCAAACTGTTTATTTAGCGGGACAACATGCAGAGGACAATATCTGACATCCTGCTCTCATATTAGTTCTTCTTCTTTTTCTTCTTTTCTTCTTCTTCTTCTTCTTCAGGTCTTTTTCTCTCAGACAGTGAAAGAATCCTGGAGACAGTTGATCCAGATGAGTTTCAGCCTGTTTCTCTGTCACACTGACAAACTGAGGAACACTGCATCATGTTGAACAGCAGTTAGGACTCATGTTGGATAGAAAATCACTCTGACTGTGTTTCTTCCTCCAGGGTGGACCATGGTGGAGAGCACAGGTTAAAACCTGGTCTGTGGAAGTGTAAGTGCGGATTCAATCTGACTCATGAGGACAAAACAGCACACAGTCAGTTTCTCTTTCAATACAAAGTTGATAGTTGTGGTATTTATTCATTCAAACATTACTGACTAAATGCATCATCATTAAACTTTATAGAAATGAACAACATCAGCACACAAACAAAGAATAAACCTTCAGATGTGTCTGATGATAAACTGCTGCTGTGTTGTGTCTCGTTCTCTCATCAGATTTCTGTGAACTCACACTGGAAAGAAACACAGCAAACAGAAAGCTCAAACTGTCTGACAACAACAGGAAGGTGACACGGGTGACAGAGAAGCAGCCATATCCTGATCATCCAGAGAGATTTGACTGCTGGCCTCAGCTGCTGTGTAGAAATGGTCTGACTGGTCGCTGTTACTGGGAGGTCGAGTGGAGAGGAGAGGTTTATATATCAGTTAGTTACAGAGGAATCAGAAGGAGAGGAGTCAGTAGAGACTGTGTGTTTGGAATGAATGATCAGTCCTGGAGTCTGGACTGCTCTGAGGGTCGTTTCTCGGTCTGGCACAATAAGAGAAGAACAGCCCTCCCCCGCTCCTCCTCCTCCTCCTCCTCCTCTAACAGTGTAGCAGTGTATGTGGACTGTCCTGCTGGCTCTCTGTCCTTCTACAGAGTCTCCTCTGACACACTGATCCACCTCCACACCTTCAACACCACATTCACTGAAGCTCTTTATCCTGGGTTCAGGCTCAGGTCCTCTGGTTCCTCAGTGTCTCTGTGCTCTGTGTAGGAGGGAGACAACTTCCAGTCCTGTGGTTTAAATGTTGGTGGTGGACGAGGCTTCACTTTGGTTAACATCTGGCTCACTGATTGTGCCTTTAATGTCAGAAATGTGTTTTCTTAGAAATGGTGAAATGATCTCCTCAGGGCTGAACTTGTTGTGTACAAACTGTGTTGACTTTGATTTTCACTTTAATAAAGTTTTCTTGGAGCAGCATCTAGTAGCTGCTGATGGCTGCAGAGCTTCTCATTCACTTCAATAAAGGTTTGAAGACAAAAACTCAACAAATAGTCTTGATTTATTCTGTTGCTCAAGTACATTTCTTTTCCTGCTGAGATTGATCCTCACAAACACTGTTTCTGCGCAAGTTTCTGATGACTGCTTGTTCACCAGCTGTTTGAATTTTTCATTTTCCATTTTAACGTTCTGAAGGGCTAAATAGTTTCTCTAAGTGACAAATATGTGTATGTAGAAAATTTATTAGAGATAAAGTTAGACATTCACAGGAAGAACGGAAAATGTAGAACATGTACTATTACATTGTAGGAAATACAGGGATGAGAGACTGAGGCTACATCAAAAGATAAAGCGAGTTAAAGTTGTGGCTATGTGCGGAGCAGCTAAAGTTGTGAGTTAATTTAATATTTCTACAAGATTTTTGAGTTTATTATGGTAAACATGGCATCTAAATGTAAATGTGACGCCACGGTTCCTGGGGAGGAAAGTGACCAACTGCTCATCGTTTACCTGGTTTAGCCTCTGTGGCTGCTGCTCTCTCACCAAACTCCATTCAGAAAAACACAAATTTAGTAGATCATCTAGGCCAAAGCTTTTTAAGCTTGATATTTTAAACTTAACTATTCATCAGAGGCAAGGCTTCATTTCGGCACAGACCAAATGTACCAAATGTTGAACCTGTTTAACATTTGACAGGTTTGTTTTTCAGCTCTCTCTCTTTCAGCTGCACCTCTGCTAGCGGGGTGATAAGCTCACTACACTTTTCAGCGCTGCAGTAATGAAAGGTGTGCTGTTATCACTGTAGAGTGTCACTGGGATCCCATCATCATCATCATGAGTCTCTCTCAGCGTCTGTCTGTAAAAATGTTTCCAGTTTTATCTGCAGCTTCTGTGAGTGGAACTAACTCTGCTGCTTGTGCAGGATAGTTGATCCAGCTTTGATCCAGCTACCAGCTGCTGGATCACATGATGCTGATCGTCCACAAACAACTCCAGATCCAACTTCCTTAGAGGGGTCTCCTGTCAGTCTGCCCTTGGAGAGCAGGCTTCTGTTATCACTGCAGCACAGAATCATGCAGCTGTCCTTCATGTGGAGTTGGGAGGAGGGCAGCAGGATTTAACCCTCTGTGCACAAAGTGCTCCTGAAGTTAGACTGTTATTAGTGTCTGCTGTTCATATATGTGTCTCTGTAACTTTGCTCTGTCAGTGTGCTGCTGGTTGGGTTCAGGCTAAATAACAAAATAAAAGCACAGTAATATTAGACAAATAAAGCCGCCTGGGTCAGAAACTAATCAAAGGACAGACCTACTTTGATTTTATTTGCTGTCTGAAGTTCTGTCCAACAGCAGTTTGAGGTTATGTTGGCTCAGCTGTTGAGTCTATAGGAGCAAATATTACCATCATGATCCCATTGGCATCCAGGAACTGAGCAAAAGCAAGTAAACTGGAGGGTTTCAGCTGAGGGGAGGCCCCCCAGTCTCAGACTCTAACCCCTGTGGTAGACCGAGGGTCGGTGGAGATTGAAGAACGAGCTTTAAATCAACAGAAGCTTCTCAGCTACAGGTGAACTTTATCTTTTTCTGCGAGGCCCTTATCGTGCAGTTCCTGCCAGGGGCCATCAATCACAGCATGACCTCCAGCCCCCTGTAGCAGTAAGAAGTCGTTCCCTGAATTGCTGTTTAGTTTCTGGTTTCTGTCTGGATGTCTTCAGTTCTGAGAGAGTTTTTCCCTCTGCAGTGATCACATAAAAGCAACTCTCTCAGAGACCAGCGGTAGTTCAGGTAAACATGTTCTGTCAGCTGGTACCTGTTAGAGGGTCGTGTGGGGTGTTAGTACATTTGGTTCTCCGGCATACACAGTTCAGTTCTACATCTGCAGTATAAACATTCAACCACACGATTCTCATCAGCGTGAGGCGAGCGCTCGTCTTCCTGTGAGTTTTCTTCCAGACTCAGTGGGAAACACTCAGCATCACCGGAGTGAGCTGCTCGTCTCTGAGCATGCAGCTTTAATCCTGCTTCAGGGTCAGCACTATCTCACCACTGGAACGAGGACGGGCTCGTTTGGAGGACGCTCACATGAAAATCCATTTCCATTCCAAAGCATGGTTTACCTCTCACTGAGCTCCTCCCCCACCACAGAGGGGTTTTAAGAGCCTGTCCAACTTTAAAATGAGCAACAACATGAAGATCTGTGTTTCGGTTCAGGACCCTGAAGATCCTGATGTCATGAGGAATCTCACTGCCTCTGACCTTTACAAACTCTCACTGTTTTATCTCTCTGTTCCTCATCAACATTAGCTCTTTAGCTAACTCCGCCACATTTACACTGATGTGTGAACTGAGATGTTGGTTAATGTCCCTGCCAAAGAAAGAAAGAAAGAAAGTGTGTTGTTCTTCTTCTCTCTCTGTAGGGTCACGGTGCAAATCCCCCCAAAGTCCCAAACCCAGAAGCACCTTCTCCGTAAGTCCTCAAACACATCAGCAGAGGTCAGAGGTCAACACTGAGGGGAAACACTGGCTGTAATCTGAAGCAGCGGGCGGCCAGTATGTAGTACATAACTGCATACTGCGTTTCATAGTATGGAACGGGCTCAGCCGGGTTCTGCTTCTGGAAAGGAAACAATAGGAGGAAAAGAAATGGAAGAAGCACTTAAAAGGTGGAAAAAGCCAAAAAGCTTAATATGAGCTCTTTAATGCTTTGTTTGTTTGTTTGTTTTAAAGGGACAGTGCACGTTGGTGAACAGAAGGACTAAGTCCAAAATGTAAGCGTAGCCAGATTTAGCCATTACAGACTCATTTAATCTGGAGTCCCTGGCAGGTTGATGGCAGAACAAAAAACAGAAAACATGTCGTCCAGAAAACATTCAAACAAACTGAAGCACATAATCCCAAGCAGAGAACCCAGGAACATGGATAAAACATAAAGACAGACAAAAGCAGACGAGCACAGATAAGATGGCACATAGAAGACATCAGCATGTGAGCACAGACATTTGAAAAACACTGACAGAAGCACTACTGCACATTCTGACTACATATCTGGATTTGTTGTGGGTAGTAGTACAGATGCAGCTCGCTACGTTACCTTGGTTACAGATTGTTTTACACAAGATTCAGTTAGAAGAAAATGTTCCTGCTTCTTCCATTTATTTTCCTTCTGTTGTATTTTTCTGCTTTCCAACAGCGGGAACCGGCTACTGCAAAATAAACCTGTTAGCAGCTTCATACTGCGTACTACTATGAAACGCAGTATGCTATATGTAGGACACACTGCGCTCGCAGGTAGTATGTAGTAGGGCTGGGCTATAAAACAATAATGAGAATTCTATCATTTTCCTCAGGAACAAAATAACAAATGTTCAATAAGTGTTTGATTGAATTCATTTGAATCAGGAACGAATCAGCACTTAATGTTTCTACTAAGATCTTTATTTAGTTGAGGAAAAGGGACTGAAAACAGATTTGACTTCATTTTCCTCCTGCATATTTGTTGAAAAGAGATTTTCTCACAATAGTTGTGAATGTTCTGCCTCAGATTTGTGAAGTGATCCACTGTTTGGCATCAAGTGTTTGTTCTGAGCAGAAAGAAAAGTTTCAAAGTCAGGAGCAAAAAATCAGCCTTTAAACACATTGATCCTGATAATTAGAGAGATTTAATGAGATGAAATAGTCATTTTTTGGCCAGTACGGCCCAGCCCTGCTCTGTAGTAGACAGTTCAGATTCCAGCAGCTCAGAGGTCAGAGGTCAACACTGAGGGGAACACACAGTCAGCAGCAGCAGAAGGAAAATGTGTGTGTGGATTTAAAGTTTTTCACTGCAGCTCGACACAGTGACGCTCAGAGAGTTTGTGATTTTAAGACATAACGTTCAAAATGTCAACAACAAAGTCTCTGAATCAGAAACGATGACACAGTAACTCAATCTGCACGACGACGAGGAGTTCATCCTGAAATCAGTTCAGTCAGTTTCAATCAGGTCCTGCAACAAATCCAAATAATAAGAAATCTGTTTAGTCCAGTGATGGGGAAGGGAGAGAGGCCACGGGGAATTAGAGTTTTTGTTAATGCACTTTGCTTTAGTTTATTGTCCTCTAACCGACGCAGCTTAAATCCTGCTGCATGGAGAGTAGAAGCGTGTGTGTGTGTGTGTGTGTGTGTGTGTGTGTGTGCGCAGAAGCAGAAGCCTCAGAGAGTGAAGGCCTTCGTTCGCTTCCTGTTCTGTCCTCTATCACGGCTCTGTCTGCGTGGACACAGTAAGGACAAAGACTCAAAGACCTGAACCTGACTGCACCCCCACGATCCCCTGAAACAAAACCCTGAAGCTGCTTTTAGTTCCACCTGACGGCTTCATGTTGTTCCCACACCGTGACTCCATCTTTGTTTGCTTTTTCACTTCCTTCTTCAAACTCACAGAACTTTAGTTTCAATTCTAGTAGAGATGAAAAAGTTTCCAAAGATCCCAAATGTGTCTGAATGTGTTTAAAATGATCCAGCAGACATCAAAAGAATCTTTGACTGGATGGAAACAACAAGGAGCTTCAGTGAAGATCTGCAGCAACACCAAACATCAGATATCTAACTGCTGCTGCTGCCTCTTGGATCCAACCACAGGAGATCTGAACGCTCCTGCACACAGTGATACGTGACAGAGTCCAGACCTGAACCCCTCCTCGACACGAGCCGGACCCGACCTCGCTGACGGTGTCTGAACGGGATCGAATCCCTGGAGGACGGACGTGGAGCCGATCCACATACTTTTGGCCACATGGTGTATCTGCTGTGTGAGAAGCTCTCAGTGTGCTGCTGGGATCAAACCTGTGACTCTGTGTTTCCTAAATGTTTTCAGGAGATGATTCTTCTTCTAAATCTTCTTCTTCTTATTTGAAGGTGTTGGCTGAAGGGAAACTGTACGGCTGTTTATGAGAGGAGGGTTAATGTTAACGTCCACTTTGATTTGACTCATTAAAAACAGCTGAAACGACTCGCTGGGCTTTTTAATGGACACACTCTGTTTTACTGTCTTCTTTCTTTCTTTTGACTTTCTTCTTCCTACAATCTCAACTCTTTGTCCCTCCTGTCTCTTTTAAATTCATTTTTCTTTCCTTTTTTCCCCTCTTGACCTGCAAATAATGATTCTTTTCCATCTCCAGAGCTCAGGCTGACGTCTACAGAGCTCCTGTTTATTCACTTTACTGAGATCCAAAAGAGAAAAGCAGCAACTCGTCACACTGGAGAAGCTGGAACACAGAATTATTACAGACTTTTTCTTCCCTTTTCCAAAGCTCTTCCTACAGTCTGCATCACCAACATGCATCTGGGCCAAACAGTTTATCTCAGAATCACAATCAGCTTTATTTTCACATAGCAGCAATTTGCCTCGGTGTGTTGCTGCTTAACAGGACACAGAAACAGAAGTATAGAAATATAAAGAAAGAGAAAGTCAAGAGATCCAAAATGTACAAGTACACAAAATAATCCAACAAATAAACAGGAGATTTGACAGGAATGTGCAAAAATTCACCTCCAAAACTGACTCAAAGCATCAAAACACAGATTTTGTCCAAATGTTGTGAAAAGTAGCAACAAGAAATGTTAAGTAAGAAATGAAAATGCTTTGAGAAAGGTTTGTTTGCACAATAAGAAAAGCTGCAGAAGAAAGAAAAAAAGGAAGTGAAGCTAAAAGAAAAGAAGCTGCTGATTTCTGCATTATATTCTGTTCTAGTTTTAGATTTGAATCCTCACCTGCGACCTATATTTAGTGTTTCCCTTCATAGAAATAAAGACATTTCCAGCAGATGTTGGTGCAGAAAATGTTTCCAGAATGCAGGAAATGAAGTGTTTGATGGTCAAAAGGACCCCAGACCCCCCATATATTTCATCATCACATCTGAGCCCTGATGTCCACTTTTCAACACAAAGTGACGCCCTTGGAACAACAGGAAGTGTTCTATACAGAAATAAGCTTCTCAAGTCTTTTTTCACATTAATCAGTATTTCATTCCATATTAAGAAAAAACAGATTTTCACTTTATTGACTATTCGGCCAGACGCCACAGTCTAAAATGATGATTTAGTTATTTTGCAGCTATTATTAGCAGACTTTGATCAAATGTCCAAAACAAGCTTGAATGATGTTTTGAAACATTATTATTTGTCCATTTTACACAAAGTCCGTCAAAGTAAAAGTTCCAAACTCTGCAAACTGAATCAGATATGGTTTGAAAGTTTGTTTTCTAGAGCACAATGTTGACTAGTTCATATATCAGATATCTAGAAGAGATGTGTTGATGTGACAAACTGGAATATGTTTCTAATGCGTTAGCTAATCTTTAAAGCCTGTTACACTGGGCTCTCGTCTTCCAGCTTTTTTCACTTGCTAACATGCATCGGTCCAAACTCTTCACACAGTCGGAGAAACACAAACTGTCAATCACACACATTCAATGAGCACTTTTTTCTTTCCTGCTCCACCTCCTGCAGAACTCTTTCTATTCTATCAAAACAGAATGACAATGGCAAAAACAATGTGAAATCTCTAGAAGAGCTCAGCAGAATATTGACTTCAATGCGTCTGTGTGTAGAGAACTGTGTGCAGTGTTTTGAACAAAGAGCTGCAGTCTGAGTGGAAAGCAGGAAATGTGCTTTCATTTGAGCAGATTTGCTTCAGAGGGTTGGAACATGAATTCCAGGTGATACTGCAGCACTGAACTTTAGTTTGAACTTTTTCTTTTCCAAAGTAAATGACTGTATCGGAATGAGAAAGAAACAAGTCCTGCATTTCTGATTCCTTCTTGTTCCATAGACTTTAGTACAGTCCAGAATGTGAAAATCTGTTCGTCTGGAATAAAATACTGATTGATGAGAAAAATCCTTCACACTTCAAAGATGAAAGTTCATCATTTCTGTAGAATGCTCCTTGGAATCAGTGTTTTAGCTCAGTGTGTTATCAGTGACAGTGTTTGCTTTCTGACTGAGAGTTGTTGCCTGTGTTTGGTCCAACCACTTTATTTTGAGACATGTATGAAGTGTTTTGCTGCTTTTAGTGAGTGTTGGAGGTGAGATGAACTGTTTGGCCCAGATGCATGCTGCATCATATTAGAATCTATTACTATCTCTGAGTTGTACTCTGATCTGTGGAGCCAGTGAGTTCTTGGAAACGTTCTTGTGAGACTGGACCTTGTCAGATTCCCAGAGAACACTGATATCTGGCAGCCTGACGCCTGAGCTGCTGTCTCTACCTGATCAGTCTAACTGTTGGACAGTTACATGAGAGAAAGAACTAGAGCTGGAAGGTAAGTGAACACTTGAGGGCTCAGATAATGACTCCAAGCTCCACCTGTCTTACCTTTCCCTGTTACATGAAGCCTCATAAGAAATATGTGGAACAGTCACTGGATGCATTTTGTGTGAAAGAAATCCGTCCGTCCATCAACTAATCACTTCATCTACTGATTAATTAAATCTTAATACAGGACCTTTAAGTTCCACTACTTCCCCCTAGAGGCTGTGATGTGCATTACACAAATACTCTTTTTAAGGACAGAGTCCTCACAAATCCTGTCCTCACAGAAGCACACAGCAGCTAAACTACAGCCGGACCCTGACCTCTGACCTCTCAGCAGTTTTCAGTCCCAGCAGTAGATATTGTACTTGTATTACAGAAGCAGTATTTGTAGTAGCAGCACTATTAGAAGTGACAATAATTACAAACTTTATCTGTTTAACAGCTTTTAAAACAAAGGTAAAAAGTCTTTACAGGGACAAACAAGTAAAAAGGCCTTTAAAGAAAAATGTTTGGAAGCCAAAGTCTGTTTGAAGAAGAGCTTTAAAAGCAGACACCATCTGTGGCAGCCTGAGGTTCTGGAGGTTCTGGTCCCCCTTTGTTAGGAACCAGGACTGAGGAACAGAGTGAAGGGCCCCGCCCGGGGATCTCAGGCTGCATTCTGCCTCATTACAAACCAACATGTCCTAAATCTAGTAGAGTACCAACGTGATCCACACTGCTGCTTCATGACATCTTTCAGTGCTGAGCTGATCTTTAGTTCAACAGATGGTTAGTTAGCTCCATCTAGTGGACAGGTAGCAGAACTACATCAGCTGATGTGTGATTCCTCTGACTCTGACTGGGTTTCTGCCACAGGTTAGACCGGTTTGGACGTCCCTCTGATGTTTTGTAGGCGTGGACTCTGAAGTTGTGAGGATGTGACGGCGTCCTCAGATCAGATGCACACAGACACCAGGACTGACGAGGAAGAAATGAGCAGCTTCTTCTCTCCCAGTGTTTCCTCCACACATGAAGGTGCAAAGTGTCTGTAAGTTGACCTGAAGTGAGTTCAGCAGGTGAGAATCCGAGCAGAGGAATCTGTAAATGTCTGATAATCAGGATCACTTTGATCACATTGTGCTGGATCACTGTTTAACTGGACAGTAGAAATGCTTCTTGATGCTGATTGGCTCTTTCTAAATATATCTTAAATATATTGGAAGTAAAGAGCGAATGGGAAGAGAGCGGGAAAGGACATCTGGCAAGTCAGCACATAAGGAGCAAATATTCCAGTTACTTAGAAATGTATCCAGATGGATTTAAAGATGAAGAGGACGAGGGAGGAAGAGGAAGATAGAGACCAACAATGAATGTCAGCGTTGGGAAAAGACGTCAGTGTCCACGGCAGAGATGACGGCCATTATTGTAGGACTGCAGTGGGCTGAGGAAGTAAAAGCAGACAGAGTGGTGTGTTGTGCTGATTCTGTAGCAGCCCTTTATAGGATTCAGAATATGATGGGTGGTGATGGCGCAGTGGATAAGACACATGCCTTTGGTGTGAGACACCAACGTGTCCCTGAGCGAGACACTTAACCCCCAGCTGCTCCAGAGGCATGCGACCTCTGACATATATAGCAGCTGGAAGTCTCTTTGGATAAAAGCGTCAGCTAAATGAAGAAATGTTTCATTTTGGGAGGAAAAACATCAAAGTTTCATCAGCAGATGCTTTTGTCCTGGTCTCTCTTATTTAAACACAACTTCTCTCCACACAGATATTAGATTTGGAATAAGAAGGACATTCTCTGGAAAAACAAGTCCAGATTTTTGAACTGCTTTAGAAACAATATTTGACTTGTTGCTCAGCTGTTTGATACTAATGGCAGACTGTAGAGCTGCTCAGACTTTTTGACCACGTATCAAATTCCCATATCAGTTAAAGAGTCTGCGATTGTTTTTGATGCCGTTCCTTCAGGAGGCAGGATGCTGCTGGAGGCATTAACTTCCTGTGGCCACACTATCACACTATCACTTTATTTGACTCTGCTGCAAGCAACAGCTCAATTCTAAACTAATACTGAGCTTTATTCCAAAAGCTCTTGTTACTATTCCTTCCATAACATGCTGTTAGAATAGTAGAATAGAGAGTGTGCCTTGGGATAAAGTCTGCTTATTACTCTTGAAATATTTGCTGACTAAGAAAGTGAGAGAAGTTTTGTTTAAAAGTGATTCAGCGGTTCTACCCAGCCAAATCTTTCTTTAAAGATAGAAACAGAAGATTCAAACTGAGTGTTCTCTCTGTAAAAATGCAGAGGAAAATGTTTCCCATTTATTTTGGAACTGTTCTCACACTGAGAATTTCTGCTCAGACATGTTGGACTTCATTCAGGCTCATCTCATTCCAGATGTTTCTTTGTGTTTAAAGGAGGTTTTCTTTGCTGTTTGTGATTTCAGGGAGGAGAAGAAAGGACTAGATTTCAGAACCAATCTGTTCTTCTTACTTGCCAAACACCATATCCACAAACTGTTATATTCAGCTCTGATGGTTTATGGATGTGACTGATGTTGGAACTCAAGAACAGAAGTTAGTGCTTTAACCTGGACTTTTTCATCAGAAAGCCTTACTGAGTCTCTGAAAGTATATAGTTTGATATTTTTGTACCCTGGAGAATGAAATGTTGTAAATGTTTTATACAGTGGGTACAGAAAGTATTCAGACCCCTTTGAATTTTTCACTCTTTGTTTCATTGCAGCCATTTTCCAAAAATCAAAAAAGTTCATTTTATTTCTCAGTAATGTACACTCAGCACCCCATCTTGACAGAAAAAAACAGAAATGCAAATGTATTAAAAAAGAAAAACTGAAATATCACATGGTCATAAGTATTCAGACCCTTTGCTGTGACACTCATATTTAACTCCGGTGCTGTCTATTTCTTCTGATCATCCTTGAGATGGTTCTACACCTTCATTTGAGTCCAGCTGTGTTTGATTATACTGATTGAACTTGATTAGGAAAGCCACACACCTGTCTATATAAGACCTTACAGCTCACAGTGCATGTCAGAGCAAATGAGAATCATGAGGTCAAAGGAACTGCCTGAAGAGCTCAGAGACAGAATTGTGGCAAGGCACAGATCTGGCCAAGGTTACAAAAAAATTTCTGCTGCACTTAAGGTTACTAAGAGCACAGTGGCCTCCATAATCCTTAAATGGAAGACGTTTGGGACGACCAGAACCCTTCCTAGAGCTGGCCGTCCGGCCAAACTGAGCTATCGGGTGAGAAGAGCCTAGGTGAGAGAGGTAAAGAAGAACCCAAAGATCACTGTGGCTGAGCTCCAGAGATGCAGTCGGGAGATGGGAGAAAGTTGTAGTAAGTCAACCATCACTGCAGCAATCCACCAGTCGGGCTTTATGGCAGAGTGGCCCGACGGAAGCCTCTCCTCAGTGCAAGACACATGAAAGCCTGCATGGAGTTTGCTAAAAACACCTGAAGGACTCCAAGATGGTGATAAATAAGATCCTCTGGTCTGATGAGACCAAGATAGAACTTTTGGCCTTAATTCTAAGCGGTATGTGTGGAGAAAACCAGGCACTGCTCATCACCTGTCCAATACAGTCTCAACAGTGAAGCATGGTGGTGGCAGCATCATGCTGTGGGGTGTTTTTCAGCTGCAGGGACAGGGACGACTGGTTGCAATCGAGGGAAAGATGAATGCGGCCAAGTACAGGGATATCCTGGACGAAAACCTTTTCCAGAGTGCTCTGGACCTCAGACTGGGCCGACGGTTTACCTTCCAACAAGACAATGACCCTAAGCACACCGCTAAAATAACGAAGGAGTGGCTTCACAACAACTCCGTGGCTGTTCTTGAATGGCCCAGCCAGAGCCCTGACTTAAACCCAATTGAGCATCTCTGGAGAGACCTGAAAATGGCTGTCCACCAACATTTACCATCCAACCTGACAGAACTGGAGAGGATCTGCAAGGAGGAATGGCAGAGGATACCCAAATCCAGATGTGAAAAACTTGTTGCATCTTTCCCAAAACGACTCATGGCTGTATTAGATCAAAAGGGTGCTTCTACTAAATACTGAGCAAAGGGTCTGAGTACTTATGACCATGTGATATTTCAGTTTTACAAAAATTTCTACATTTCTGTTTTTTTTTCTGTCAAGATGGGGTGCTGAGTGTACATTACTGAGAAATAAAATGAACTTTTTTGATTTTTGGAAAATGGCTGCAATGAAACAAAGAGTGAAAAATTTAAAGGGGTCTGAATACTTTCTGTACCCACTGTATGTTGGATGTTTGTGCTGACATTTTCAAGAAAGTCAATTTATTTAAAAAATAATCGACAGAAATAGAAACTCCCCCTCTTCCTGTTTTTTTTCTCATTTCCCCAGTTTGTCCCTCCTCCTCTCCTCCAGCTCGCATCTCGTGGGAGGGAAAAGGCGCCAAGAGGATCAAATTTGGGAAATGAAATGAAAAAAGTGTGACTAAGTGCTGCGTGACACGTTTCCTCACACAAGACTCCGAGGACGAATCAGAAAGGGTTGTTATGTGCTTTTTTAATGAACAACTGTAGAAAGAGACAGAAGAACAGCTACGTATTCTCTTCCTGTTTTTAAGAGCTCTCTTACCCACAGACCCATTCAGCTGACAGTCGCCACTCTAAACTGAAACACCGGGACAGACTGACCTAAAGTTTCTCTTCCTCTTTTAAACCACAGGTCAGCTGAAAGTCACAAGTTAAACTGAAACCCCAGCGGAGGGAGCTCAGAGTTAATGTCTTTGATGAAATGAACTTTTTCATTTTAATCTCGGGGATTAAAAAGTGGATTTAAGTTGTCTCGCGCTTCTCCACCTGTCTGCTGCAGAGAGCCACAGAAACAGGAGACTGCTTGGAGAAAAGAAAGAGAGGAAGCTGAACTTCCTGGTAAGTTCACTAAACATGTGTCTGTTAACGTTACTTGAGTCCAGCTATCGTTGTACTTGGCAATGAACCAATCTAGAATAACACAGCCCTGATCGATCCGAACTCCATTTAGAAAAGAAGCTTTTTAAAACTAGTTTTCTTCTCATCTTGCTGACAGACCTGACAAAGCATCAATTCAGATGTTAAATAAAAACTAATATAATAACAGGCTGCTAACAAATGGCATCATTGTGTTGAAGCTCAGCTCTCTAACATCTCTGTGGTCCTGAGCCCAAACGCAGAGTAACGGTACAAAAAAGCTCTTTCAGACATGTTGCTGTCACAACGCCACACTTTATTTAAACTTCACAAAGAACTTGGAGGATTGATATGCAGGTGTGATACGGTCAGAAACTGGGACTACTTCATTTCACTTCATTGTTCTGAGCCAACTTTCTCAACAATAACACATCTGAGCCCATCGCTCCGAGCCAGAGCTGAAACACAGAGCTGAAACCTTTGCAGGCAAATCAAGCAGCTGAACCAAACATGTTTAACATTATTCAACCGTTTAAAAGCAGCTGAGAAGAAAAGGTTCTAAACCTGATAAAAACTACCACAGTTAGCAGCCAGCAGCCACTAATATTTACCTTTGGAGGAAATGAAACTTTGACTTGAATTAATGTCACCAACCTGCTACATGTGACCTGACTCAGGGGGGCGTTCACAACGCTGCTGCAACATAATGTTAAAATCAGTTTTTCTCTTATTTTCCAGGAGTTTTCTAGGACTGGATAATTGGTCAGCTGTTTTCCAGGACGCGTGGGAACCCTGAATGAGCAGTAATCTTGTACAATATAAAAAATAGAGCTTAAAAACAGACCACAGGTTTCTTTTTAACTGACACTTTATTGTGTTAAATCAGTGATTCTTGAGATCAGGGACAAAACATGTCCACCAGATAAAACACAGTTTTTTGGTAAAACATTTACATAATATTATTCATACATTTATCCAGAATACTAAAAAGACAACTTTAGCACACCCAATTATTTATTTCATGTTGTTTCACTTTTTTTTTTTTATTAAAAATGATGTAATATGTGACCAGTGCCTGTAAAAGTCCTTGTCCGGAAGCAGGTGGTATTACATTACAATAGCTTAAAAAGAATTAAAAGTAATGCAAACTTAACCATTATACTTACTATTGCTTAGTAGTTCAGTAAATATTTTAATAGGTATCAAAAGTTTCAGTTTAAAACAGATTTTAATGTACTTTTTAGACGATTTAACTTGTGTCCTGGGTTTTTTTTTTTAAATAAAAAAAAATCAGGAATAATTGAAGGCTGCTAAAACTCTGAGGACCCCTTTATCACTTCCTTGTTCTTGCTAATGCTATGAGACCATGCTAGCTCTGGTAAGTTTTTTAGATTCTATATATTTCATACCTACTTGTTGATACCTTGCATGTCACAACCATAGTGTGTCAACACCATCATTAATGAAATGCAAGATTTGTATCATATTTTCAGTAATAAATTCTTAACTTAAGTAGATTATAGAGGTCACAAGCAACCAATGAGAAACAAGATGGCTCCTGTGATGAGCACATGTGTTTTGAGGGGAAATATGGTATTTTTTCAACTCCGTCAGACGTCAACTCCGTCAGGATGTGTGTCTGACGGTGTTGACTCTCTCTAAGACGGTGTTGACAAATGCCACTGAAATGCATTATTCCTCATTTTAGTGTATATTTACTTCAGTGATATTACTTCCTAAACATTTGATATTACTGTTGTTCAGTTTCATGTGTTGAAAGATGTTAATCCAAAAATAATTGGTTATATAATGTATTTTCTTCATATCTTATAATGTTACAATATTTGTGAGAGTTCAATGATAATTTAGAATTAAATATTTTTCTGTTACTTACAAGTTTGTCACCACCGTCAGTTTTGTCAACACCGTCGATGCCTTGTCAACTCCGTCAGATGGAGTTTATGTTGTTTTTTTTTTTAAAAAGATGACATGTTTTGTTCCATCAAGAATATTTGTCTATAACAGTGTTGCATTTTCAAAGTTAATGTGTAATTTGAACACTTCTAAGTATCTCTGTTCATATTGGAGATTAAATGTTATATTGGTTAATACATAAAACCTAAACCGTAACTATTAAACATTGACAAATCTAACTTTTAAAAGGAGATACGATTCATTTAAAAACATGTGTATACAGTTAAGAGAACAAGAAACAGCTAAGAGTAAAAATATCTGTGATAAGTTCATTTAAAATAATTTTTTTGACATTTCTATTTGTCTCTGACAGTGTTGACAAAAATCTAGTTCTGATCCCGCAAACATGTCATTTATGACAAAAATGTAAAACTGGGAGGTTGTTCCAACACACGGTTATATAGGCAAAGCCTCATTTAACAAAGATGTATACATAGTTTTTAAAATAATCAAGTTTTTTTTTTTTGAGAATAAAAACCTGTTTTGTCCCTGATCTCAAGAATCACTGAAATATGTACAAACACTGCTGATCTAAAAAGAAGCAACATATAAATCTGGGCCCGTATTCACAAAGAATCTTAAGGCTAAAAGTAGCTCCTAGTGACGTAATTCTAAGAAAATTCTGAGAAAAGTGGGCGTGTACTCTTAAAAAATCCTAGTAAAGAAAAAAGTAATTCACAAAGCATCTTAAGCCGTAAAAGAGCTCCTAAGCTCGGAATTGTTAGGAGCAGCGACGAGGACTTTTAAGAGGCTTAAGAGTTTCTTTAGTAGAGGAGAAAATGGCAGAAAGACGAAGAGGGAGAAGAAATGTGTTGCAGGATGACAGTGAGTTAATCAGACGCTATAGATTAGATCGTGCAGGGATCGTGTTTGTGACTGATCTTATTAGAGACACGCAAACATCCCCGACACAGTGCAGGAATGAAAGTAGGCCTAATCACTACATTACGATATTTGGCAATGCAGCGGTGATGATTTGGGTCTGTCACAACCTTCTGTAAGCGTGATCCCACAAACAATTACAGCTGATGATACACGGGGCAACTTTTTGAGCAATGTTGCTGGGCAATCTTGCTAGAGGCAAGTCCGACTATGTTTAAATGGATAGCGGCGGAGCGGGGCGGGTGGCGGAGTGGTGGTGGAAGGGGATTACGGTAGTAATCTTTACTCATTATTATTGACGACAGCGTTGCCCTGCACGATTGCTCTAAAAGTTGCTGTGTGTATCATCAGCCTTACAGCACTGTCAGAACCTCTTATTGTGTCGCAGTTCATTTCGTTTCCACTGGACATTCCCACCTTGCAGGCTCAAAAAACTGCATTTATGAATACAGCAGCTTCCCTCTTGCGCACAACGAGAATGAACCGTTAATAGTTTGCGCTATAAGCTCCCTCGTCTGCTTCTCGGCCCGTGCTGTGACACCCGGCCGAATTTTCCTTTTAGAATTGCCTTGTGTTCATCCACTAACTGGTCCAGCTGGGCTTTCTCGCCCCTGCTTGGTTTTGATTCCGTGTTTGATCCATTAAAACCAACATTCAAACCACCACTAGACAGAAACGCCAGCAATCAGTGTTATTGGATAGAGTGGAACAATTTTTATCATTCCAAGCCAATCAAATACCTGATAGGAAATTAGCGGCATGGTAAATAAAAAAACAGGATTTATATACACTTATATATAATGTGTGTGTGTGTGTGAGTGAGGAGAGAACGGTCCATCCATCCATCCATCTTCAGCCGCTTATCCGGGGTCGGGTCGCGGGGGCAGCAGCTCCAGCAGGGGACCCCAAACTTCCCTTTCCCGAGCCACATTAGCCAGCTCTGACTGGGGGATCCCGAGGCGTTCCCAGGCCAGCGCGCGGAGATATAATCTCTCCACCTTGTCCTGGGTCTTCCCCGAGGCCTCCTCCCAGCTGGACGTGCCTGGAACACCTCCCTAGGGAGGCGTCCAGGAGGCATCCTTACCAGATGCCCAAACCACCTCAACTGGCTCCTTTCAGCGCAGCGAGCAGCGCTCTACTCTGAGCTCCTCGCGAATGGCCGAACTTCTCACCCTATCTCTAAGGGAGACACCAGCCACCCGCCTGAGGAAACCCATTTCGCCGCTTGTACCCAGCGATCTCGTTCTTTTCGGTCATGACCCAGCTTTCATGACCATAGGTGAGGGTAGGAACGAAAATTGACCGGTAGATCGAGAGCTTTGCCTTGCGCTCAGCTCTCTTTTCGTTACAACGGTACGGTAAAGCGAGTGCAATACCGCCCCGCTGCTCGATTCTCCGGTCAATCTCCTGCTCCAATCTCCCCTCACTCGTGAACAAGACCCGAGGTACTTGAACTCCTTCACTTGGGGCAAGGACTCATTCCCTACCTGGAGTTGGCACTCCATCGGTTTCCTGCTGAGAACCATGGCCACAGATTTAGAGGTGCTAATCCTCATCCCAGCCGCCGCGACTCTGCTGCGAACCGATCCAGGGAGAGCTGAAGGCTACGGACCGATGATGCCATCAGGACCACATCATCCGCAAAAGCAGTGACGAGATCCCAAGCCCACCGAACCGCAGCCCCTCCTCGCCATGCGGCTACGCCTCGATATCCTGTCCATGAATATCACAAACAGGATTGGTGACAAAGCGCAGCCCTGGCGAAGGCCAACCCCCACCTGGAACGAGTCCGACTTACTGCCGAGTACTCGGACACAGCTCTCGCTTTGGATGTACAAGGATTGGATAGCCCTAAGAAGGGCCCCCCTCACCCCATACTCCCGCAGCACCTCCCACAGTATCTCCCGAGGGACCCGGTCAGTATGCCTTCTCCAGATCCACAAAACACATGTAGACTGGATGGGCATACTCCCAAGCCCACTCCAGGATCCTTGTGAGAGTAAAGAGCTGGTCAGTTGTTCCACGCACCAGGACCGAAAACCGCATTGTTCCTCTTCGATCTGTGGTTCGACAATCGGCCGAACCCTCCGTTCCAGCACCCTGGCGTAGACTTTACCGGGGAGGCTGAGAAGTGTGATACCCCTGTAATTGGCACACACTCTCTGGTCCCCCTTTTTGAACAGGGGAACCACCACCCCAGTCCGCCACTCCTTGGGCACTGTACCCGACTTCCACGCAATGTTGAAGAGACGTGTCATCCATGACAGCCCCTCCACACCCAAAGCTTTTAGCATCTCTGGGCGGATCTCATCAATCCCCGGGGCTTTGCCACTGTGGAGTTGTTTGACTACCTCAGTGACCTCCTCCAGGGAAATTGACAAGAAACCCCCATCAGCCTCCAGCTCTGCCTCTACTAGAGAGGGCGTGTCAGTCGGATTTAGGAGTTCCTCAAAGTGTTCCCTCCACCGCCCAATTACCTCCCCAGTTGAGGTCAACAGGGTCCCATCCTTACTGTACACAGCTTGGACGGTTCCCCGTTTCCCCCTCCTGAGATGGCGGACAGTTCTCCAGAAACACTTTGGTGCCGACCGAAAGTCCTTCTCCATGTCTTCTCCGAACTTCTCCCACACCCGCTGCTTTGCTTCTGCCACCGCAGTGGCTGCAGTCCTTCGGGCCTGTCGGTACCTTGCAACCGCCTCCGGAGTCCTCCGAGACAACAAATCCCGGAAGGCCTCCTTCTTCAGTCGGACGGCTTCCCTGACCACCGGTGTCCACCACGGTGTTCGAGGGTTACCGCCCCTTGAGGCACCTAAGACCTTGAGACCACAGCTTTCCGCTGCAGCTTCAGCAATAGAGGCTTTGAACATTGCCCACTCATGTTCAATGTCCCCAACCTCCACAGGGATGCCAGAAAAACTCCGCCCGGAGGTTTGAGTTGAAGATCTCACGGACAGGGGCTTCCACCAGACGTTCCCAGTTCACCCGCACTACCCGTTTGGGCTTACCAGGTCTGTCCAGAGTCTTCCCCCAACCCCTGACCCAACTCACAACCAGATGGTGATCAGTTGACAGCTCCGCCCCTCTCTTCACCCGAGTGTCCGAAACATGCGGCCTCAAATCAGATGAAACGATTACAAAATCGATCATTGATTTTCGGCCTAGGGTGCTCTGGTACCATGTACACTTATGAGCATCCTTATGCTCGAACATGGTGTTTGTTATAGACAATCCATGACTAGCACAGAAGTCCAACAACAAACCCCACTCAGGTTCAGATCAGGGGGGCCGTTCCTCCCAATCACGCCTTTCCAGGTAACTCCGTCGTTGCCCACATGTGCGTTGAAGTCACCCAGCAGAACTATGGAGTCCCCTACTGGAGCCCCATCCAGGACTCCATTCAGGGTCTCCAAGAAGGCCGAATACTCTGAACTGCTGTTTGGAGCATATGCACAAACAACAGTCAGAGTTTTCCCCAGCTACCAGGCGAGGGAGGCGACCCTCGCTTCACCGGAGTAAACTCCAACGTAGCGGCGCTCAGCCGGGGACTTGTGAGTATCCCCACACCCGCCTGCCGCCTCACACCTTGAGCAACTCCAGAAAAGAACAGAGTCCATCCCCTATCAAGGAGCACGGTTCCAGAGCCAAGACTGTGCGTGGAGGTCAGCCCCACCAGATCTAATTGGTAGCGCTCCATCTCCCGCACAAGTTCCGGCTCCTTCCCCCACAGAGAGGTGACGTTCCACGTCCCCAGAGCCAGCCTCTGCCGCCTGGGTCTGGTCCGTCGAGGCCCCTGGCCTTCACCGCCACCCATGTGGCAGTGCACCCGACCCCTGCGGATCTTCCGATGGATGGTGGGTCCAAGGGATGTAGAGGGGGGTGCCACGTAGCTTCTTCGGGCTGTGCCCGGCCGGGCTCCGTGGCAAACCCGGCCACCAGGCGCTCGCCGACGAGCCCTCCCTCTGGGCCTGGCTCCAGACGGGGGCCCCGGGCTTCCTCCGGGCCGGGTTATTCCTCCTCTTTTTTGGTCTACCATCAGGGGTTTTGTGAACCATTCTTAGTCTGGCCCCTCACCTGGAACCTCTCTGCCTTGGGAGACCCTACCAGGAGCACTAGGCTCCAGACAACACAGCCTCCAGGTTCACCAGGGCACGCAAACCTCTCCACCACGATAAGGTGATGGTTCACCGGAGAGGGAGAACGGTCAAATAGGAAATATTACGAATGTAATTTCCAAAGTAAAGGCTTGGAATATAACCTACACTAGAATCACTCTTTTTTTTCCCTTCTTGGACAACCAACCAATCACAGTCTTCAAAAGATTGTGTCATACATAGCAACGGGGTCAACCCCGCCTCCTCACTAAGTTAAAAGTTTTTGTCTTTTCCTTGCTCAGAGTTGCTCTCAGATCAGTCCTGAATAGCTCTTAAGCTAAGACTCCTAGGTAAAAGTTTTTAAGCTAAGATAAGAGTTTTCTGAGAGGACTCTTAGATTCTTTGTGAATACGGGCCCTGGAGTTTACATTTTATTACAAAATGCAGATAAAAACAAGTTTATTTACAAAAATGAACTTCCACAGAGCTCTGATCGTCTTTAAAAGATAAAAGTTCCATTTCATCTCAGCTGTTAACCAGCTGCACGAGTTAAAGTCAAGCTGTATTAAAAAGGGCTGAAGCTACTCCCAGCATGCACTGGGTGAGAAGCTGACCTGAAGTGAGTTCAGATGAATCCGACCAGAGGAATCTGTAAATGTCTGATAATCAGGATTTAAACCATGATGTCTGGGTTTACTGTAACAAATCTTGACAGTCTGATACATCTGATATATTTTGTGGTCAACAAACTGAACTTCTGGGTGAATCTGGGGGCTGTAACACATTTGGGGGTCATCAGATCCTGTTTAGGGCTCCAACAAGGTTTCTGTCGGCCCTGAATATTTGTGTCATGTTACTGAGAGGAAGGAGAACTAATGTGTCCTGAGATGTAAAGCTTGTTGTAATGAATGAGTGCAGCTCTCTCAGCATGTTGTTGTGTTTGTGTGAAGGTGTGGGCTCTGCTATGAATCAGTGTGAGGACAGAGAGGAGGGAGTCCCTCCCTCTAAAAGCACTCTGTGTGGGGAACATGACAGCCAGACCAAAGCTCAGAGGTGAGATGAGGATCTCTAACTGTCCAGGACTCAAATCACTCCACCATCATTATTCACACTCAAAGCTCTGTGTGTGTTGTGTTGAAGCCCAGAGCAGCAGCAGGGACCGGACTCTGCTGGACCTGGACCTGGACCTGGACCCAGCTGTGTGTCCATCAAGAGTGACCGGTCTATGCACAAACATATTAACTTCAAAGATGGACCCCACTCTGCTGATCAGAGGTCAGCATGTTAAATGTTTGTGTCTCTCCTGAGATGAGGTTTGGTGTCTTTGTTGTGATCACTTCATGTTCTTAACTCTTCACTTTTTTCAAACTGGTCTCACATTTTTCAGATCTTAGTCCAAATATCAAAACCAGGGTTAAAATCCACAAACAGCTGGATGCAGGTTTGAGAATGTGTAAAAACATTGAAAGTGGAGTGATAAATTAGCTCCTTCATGCAGTTTTTCAAATCAGGATCCACATTCACAAATCTCAGATCACAAAATAAAATCTGGGAACAAAGTCATCATTTTTATTCCACATTTAAACACGAGTTTCCTCATTTCATTAGAACACACAGGAAGGGGGGGTCAGGAAGGGTTAGCAGCCCAACCTGCATCTTTTATGAGGGCTGTGATTAAGTTTCTTACTACAGGATTATGTAAATACACTCAATGTGATCACGTCGTCAAACAGAACACATTGTTCAGGATTCAGATTAAAAAGAGAGATGGGTATATGTATCGACCTGTTGGATTCAGATCATGTGACACCCATCAGCTGATCCTAGGTAAACATTTTAATGGAGGGATTTCCTGTCATCCAATGGGTATTATGTCTTTATCAGACAGTTAAGTAGTCTGTTCTGCTTCTGCTCTACTTCACAGAGTTGATCAGCAGAGCTCAGAGGTTCCCAGTGGTCAGTCTGCCCAGCAGCATCAACCAGACCTGGACTCCATATTTATGGTGTGTAAATGTACAAGCTCAGCTACTACTGCTAATTCCAACAGCCACAAAGTAAATAGTGAAGCAGCATTCTGATCCAGTCTCCATGCTGCACTCTGCAGACCAGCAGGCTTTCTGTCTGTCACAGATGATCTGATGTTGACTTCTACCAGTTCAACTTTACATTTTCTTCTGTTCCAGCTGCTCCAGGAAAACATTGGCAGCTTTGTGAAGAACGAGGTGAAGAAGTTCCAGAGAGTTCTGAGTCCAGATTACCCAGCATGCTTAGAGAGTCAGAGGGAGGATGAGGAGGTGTTGGACGGTGAGGAGGAGGAGCAGAGGAGGAGCAGCAGAGAGGCATTTCTGAAGATCACACTGCACTTCCTGAGGAGAATGAAGCAGGAGGAGCTGGCTGAGCGTCTGCAGAGCAGTAAGAGGATTTGAACAGATTTAACATGATGGAAAGAGGAAATGGAGGCAACATGGGAGAAGTTTCCATTTCAAACTCTGCTGTTAATATGATGCACACATTTGGATCAGATCTATGAATTCTTCTGGGCTGAAACTCAGAAACTGTTCACAGCTGATGAGCTGAAGAGATTTCATGGAGGAGCAAAATAAATACCATCTTGATGTCTTAAAGTTTACATTTATCAGATTTACTGTAGCATCCACTTATTAATCACATTTCTTCTTTCTTCATTCAGGAACTGTTGCTCCAGTGTGCCGACGTAAACTCAAGTCTAACCTGAAGAAGAAGTTCCAGTGTGTGTTTGAGGGGATTGCTAAAGCAGGAAACCCAACCCTTCTGAACCAGATCTACACAGAGCTCTACATCACAGAGGGAGGGACTGCAGAGGTCAATGATGAACATGAGGTCAGACAGATTGAAACAGCATCCAGGAAACCAGACAGACCAGAAACAACCATCAGACAAGAAGACATCTTTAAAGCCTCACCTGGAAGAGATGAACCAATCAGAACAGTGATGACAAAGGGAGTGGCTGGCATTGGGAAAACAGTCTTAACACAGAAGTTCACTCTGGACTGGGCTGAAGACAAAGCCAACCAGGACATACAGTTCACATTTCCATTCACTTTCAGAGAGCTGAATGTGCTGAAAGAGAAAAAGTACAGCTTGGTGGAACTTGTTCATCACTTCTTTACTGAAACCAAAGAAGCAGGAATCTGCAGCTTTGAAGAGTTCCAGGTTGTGTTCATCTTTGACGGTCTGGATGAGTGTCGACTTCCTCTGGACTTCCACAACAATGAGGTCCTGACTGATGTTACAGAGTCCACCTCAGTGGATGTGCTGCTGACAAACCTCATCAGGGGGAACCTGCTTCCCTCTGCTCGCCTCTGGATAACCACACGACCTGCAGCAGCCAATCAGATCCCTCCTGAGTGTGTTGACATGGTGACAGAGGTCAGAGGGTTCACTAACCCACAGAAGGAGGAGTACTTCAGGAAGAGGTTCAGAGATGATGAGCAGGCCAGCAGAATCATCTCCCACATCAAGACATCACGAAGCCTCCACATCATGTGCCACATCCCAGTCTTCTGCTGGATCACTGCTACAGTTCTGGAGGAGGTGTTGGAGACCAGAGAGGAAGGAGAGCTGCCCAAGACCCTGACTGAGATGTACATCCACTTCCTGGTGGTTCAGTCCAAACTGAAGAACGTCAAGTATGATGGAGGAGCTGAGACAGATCCACACTGGAGTCCAGAGAGCAGGAAGATGATTGAGTCTCTGGGAAAACTGGCTTTTGAGCAGCTGCAGAAAGGAAACCTGATCTTCTATGAATCAGACCTGACAGAGTGTGGCATCGATATCAGAGCAGCCTCAGTGTACTCAGGAGTGTTCACACAGATCTTTAAAGAGGAGAGAGGGCTGTACCAGGACAAGGTGTTCTGCTTCGTCCATCTGAGCGTTCAGGAGTTTCTGGCTGCTCTTCATGTCCATCTGACCTTCATCAATTCTGGTGTCAATCTGCTGCCAGAAGAGCAAACAACCTCCCTGCTGTGTAAAGACTTCAGAGACAAATCTAAACTAACACATCTCTACCAGAGTGCTGTGGACAAGGCCTTACAGAGTCCAAATGGACACCTGGACTTGTTCCTCCGCTTCCTCCTGGGTCTTTCTCTGCAGACCAATCAGACTCTTCTACGAGGTCTGCTGACACAGACAGGAAGTAGATCACAGACTAATCAGGAAACAGCAGAGTTGGTAAAGAAGAAGATCAGTGAGAATCTGTCTCCAGAGAGAAGCATCAATCTGTTCCACTGTCTGAATGAACTGAATGATCGTTCTCTAGTGGATCAGCTCCAACAGTCCCTGAGTTCAGGAAGTCTCTCCACAGATGAACTCTCTCCTGCTCAGTGGTCAGCTCTGGTCTTCATCTTACTGTCATCAGAAAAAGAGCTGGATGTGTTTGACCTGAAGAAATACTCTGCTTCAGAGGAGGCTCTTCTGAGGCTGCTGCCAGTGGTCAAAGCCTCCAACAAAGCTCTGTAGGTGGATATATGTATGTGCAATTTCAAAAATGCTTAATTTCATATTTGACAAATAAATCATTTAGTTTGTGTCCAATTTCTAATCCTTTTCAGGTTGAGTGGCTGTAACCTCTCAGAGCGAAGCTGTGAAGCTCTGTCCTCAGTTCTCAGCTCCCAGTCCTCTAGTCTGAGAGAGCAGGACCTGAGTAACAACAACCTGCAGGATTCAGGAGTGAAGCTGCTGTCTGCTGGACTCGAGAGTCCACTCTGTAAACTGGAAACTCTCAGGTCAGTATTAAGGTGTTTGACCTGAAGAAATACTCAGAGGATGCTCTTTTGAGGCTGCTGCCGGTGGTCAAAACCTCCAACAAAGCTCTGCTGGTGGAAAAATTGAAAGTTATGATATGGTAACGCTATTTTTATTGGCACAGTTAGAGCCTTCTGCCTCGACCTTATGAAGAATACCCCAAACACACGCAATCTGCCACAAAATTTTGCATAAATCACTGTAGCCAATCAATTGGACGCAGGTATCTATATGTGCACGTAAATAGTATTGTACTCACTGCCCAAACATCCAGCCATCTCTTTAGAAGATGGTGATAGAGCAGCAGGGCTCACCATATCATCAGCTTCATTCTATCTCATACATGCTCCGCCCACTACTAGACTGTATGGGTACCTGTATGTGCCCGATCACTGTATGCCCTATTGCGACAAACCCACAAAGTCCCACACCACTTTCACAGTCGGCCACAAGTCATCAACTGCCAGCCACTGCCACCCAAACTCAGCCGCCATTGTGTCCTGATTTCAGATAAATAGATCAGATAAGCCTCATCCAAGACCTGGTGTGACAGAAACAGGAACTTCTTGTGTTTCCGAGCCACCTCGGCATGAAAGTATGCATCTTTCAATTCGATGGTGAACCAGTTGAAGGGCTCCCTTAGTTTGACCTATAGTTAGTCTAAAACGTGGCTGTTCATTTTTTTAACTGGAACCTCCAGGTGTGACATTTAAGCCGGGCCCGATCGGCAGTTACGAGCCTTGAGCAGCAACAACTCCATCCGTGGAGATGTAGATCAGTGGGTGATCTCTGTAAACAAAAGGATGTTGAGGCAGTGAGTACACCCAGACTGTTGTTGGTGTTTACACCTCTACTCAAGGACTGGAGGTTTTCAGACCAGGATAATGGCACGGAGCTGCCAGACCGTTCTTATCTCAGGGCGTCAAATACCAACGCTTTTAGAAAAAGTGACAAAGAGTAGCTGTTTGATGCAAAATGTACCCTTCAGTGTCTGTGTGAGATGCCCTCGGTGCGTCTGTTTAAGACGCCTTGAGTGTGTTTCATACAGACCGGAACTGCTAGCTACGAACGTTCATGTTAAAGGCGTTGGCAGGCCCCCGAAGCCCCCTATCCTTACTGTTAACCTCATAAATGTTTGTGGCTAAACCTAAGTCACTGACTTTATGCATGTCGACCGGCTGACTGGTTAGCCTCCTTTGTGTTGCTGCGACGTAGCAAACTGTGGTGTTTCATATGGACAGTGAAGGGTACCTTTAGCATCAAATAATTATGCTTTGTCAAGCTGTCTGACAGCCTCAGTAATGACGCACTAAGATGAGAATGCGTTTGTACACCGCTCTTTGTAGAACCCGCACATATAGGTAACAGCTATGTTCATGAATGCCAATTTCAGTGGGCAATTTGCTTGTGTGATTAGAGGAGAGTATTGTGCATAGTGTCCAGTAGAGGGTGGTGCTTGTGAGATAGAAATGAAGTTTACTAATTAGCAGGGGGTTTGTATTCTTATTATAAAGACTTATTGTACATGTTTATGTTTTATAGAGGAGAAATTACAAAGTGTTTTGTTTGTTTAACCAATCCTTCAGGTTGAGTGGCTGTAACCTCTCAGAGAGAAGCTGTGAATCCCTGTCCTCAGTTCTCAGCTCCTCATCCTCTAGTCTGAAAGAGCTGGACCTGAGTAACAACAACCTGCATGATTCAGGAGTGAAGCTTCTGTCTGCTGGACTGGCAAGTCCACTCTGTACACTGGAAACTCTCAGGTCAGATGACAGCTGATTGTAAAGGCTGGCAGGATTTAGGGCAAGAAACCAAAAGCTGACCATTTTTTAACTGTTTATTTACAAACAGAATATTTAAAAAAAGAATCCAGAGAAAAGTGAAAAGGCCAGAGTGGTGTGGTCAGAGTGAACTGGCAAGGTTTGTCTGGCTGGAGAGTGGAACTGTTTGTAGACTGTGTGGGGAGTATTATAGTGGCTTACTGGCAAGCTGGACAGGTTGAAATTGGAATCAAGTAGCAGGTGGATCTGAAGACATCTGAGGCCAAAGTGACCCAAATCTGATTGTTTTGCTCATGTGTTAGTCAGATCTAATTTTTAATTTGATAACAGTGTAAACAGCCCAAGTCACATGGAATCTGATCTTTTCCAGTTTGGATTTGACCAACCTTCATCTTTGATCCAAATCCGATACAGGTCAGAATTCATGGGACTCTGTCACTCTAGAGGAGCCGTTGTCACAATTCTGTGCTAGACGGAGCTGCGGTGATTTAAAAGCTCTACATAAGCCATTTTTAAACATGTGGTTGCCTTTCTTCTCTACGTTGCTATCATCTTCTCACAAATTTGCTTTCTTCCACATGAAATCCAGGTCGCCAGCTATCTTCTCTGTCACGTGCATGCTACTTGTCCTGGCAGAAACAGTAGAGAGTAGAGCTTAGATCGGGCCCAAAAAATCAAACCCGACCCGAGCACGTTGTGTCCGAGACCGGCCCGACCCGACACATTAACTGTAATTATGAGCCTGAGCCCGATCTAAGCTCTAGTAGAGAGGGAGAGAGAGAGAGTAAGAGCGATGTGGGTCATATGTGTTGTACAGCGCCAGAAACAGTAACGAATGGAATGAAAAGGACAGAAAGTTGTAAACATTTGTCATAAATCAGAGAAAAACCGGGAGGGAAATAAAAATCAGGAGGGTTAGCAAGTATGGGCTAACTGGAGCAAACATTTGTGGCTCTTTGTTTTCCTCTGTATGACAGCATGCTGCCTGTGATGTCGTTTTAAAAAAAATTGGATCTGGGCAATAAATCAGAATTGAGCAGTAAGGCCTGCAGTGTGAACACATCCATAGATAGAGGGGCAAAACTTTTGATTAACAGGTAAGTACAGAGCTGGCTGTTCACAGAAAACTCAGCGATCCAGAGGGAATTGAATGTGAAGCCAGGCCTTAAGATGAGGTGCTGATTGGAATGATGCAGGTCAGATGTGCAGATAGAAGATTACAAACACACAAAAAACAACCGTATAGGTCATTTTAGCCACACAAAATTACGACTCATGTTTACGTTTAACGTGGCAACAACCTCTAGTGGCCGTGTAATGCAAACACAACAACAATGGTCATGTATTATAAATAGCCAAAAAGTTTTGGTGGTGGGTTGGGTGAAAGGATAGTAAGTTAGTCACTTTTCACCCACGAGACCTGCCTTCGGTTCATGTGTGAAACAAGATTAATAATTTTTAATGAAATTACATAGTAGTATTAGCATTAGCTGTCTATTTCAATTTCAATTTTATTTATATAGCGCAAATCACAACAACAGTTATCTCAGCAGCTTTTCATAAAGAGCAGGTCTAGACCGTTACTCTGAAGTTATTTACAGAAGCCCAACAATTCCCACCAAGAGCAGCACTAGGCTGACACAGGCAACGAAAAACTTCCTTTAAGAGGCAGAAACCTCGAAGCAGAACCATGGCTCAGGGTGGGGGCATCTCCTCGACCGGTTGGGGGTGAGGGGAGAGAGAGAGAGAGCAAGAGAAAGAGAGAGAGAGCAAGAGAGAGAGCAGAGGGAGGCAACCTACACAGTATACACATAGAGGTACAGACAGTAAAGGTAATGTTGCTATAGACTGAATGAAAATGGTACAGATATTTATAGTAATGTTAATGATAATAATAACAGTAATAATAGCAATAGGACTAGTAACAGCAGTTGCAACTGTAGCAGAGGGCTGAGCAGAAACAGATCCAGACTCCACAGCTCCAGAGCCAGCAACACCCGCAGGAAGCGACAGGAGGAGGAAGCACACGACCACGGGAAAGGAAAGAAGTCGAGTTAGTAACATGCATTAATGGGATGAGGTTGCACTCAGAGAGAGAGAAAGAAGAGGAGAGAGGAGCTCAGTGCATCATGGGAAATCCCCTGGCAGTCTAGCCTATAGCAACATAATTAAGGGATGGTTCAGGACTCACCCGAGCCAGCCCTAACTATAAATTTTATCAAAAAGGAAAGTCTTAAGCGGTGGTAAGGCCGTGAAGTCAAAGAAAACTCCAAGATTTCTCACAGTGGTGCTGGAGGCCAGGGCGATGCCATTCAGGGAAACTATATCTTTAGATAATGCGTCACGGAGGTGCTTAGGGCCTAGAACAATAACTTCAGTTTTATCTGAGTTTAACATTAGAAAATTGCAGGTCATCCAGGTTTTAGCATCCTGAAGACACATTTGAAGCTTAGCTAACTGAGTTTCATCTGGCTTGATCGATAGATATAACTGAGTATCATCTGCATAACAATGAAAGTTTATGGAGTGTTTCCTGATAATATTGCCTAAAGGAAGCATATATAAAGTGAAGAGGATTGGTCCGAGCACAGATCCTTGTGGAACTCCATGACTAATGTGGTGTCCAAAAATAATGCTGCGGTGATGTGTTGAGAAGACATCCGCTTGACACTGTTCTTGATCTCAAAAATTTATTGAATCAAAAGAGTTCAGCATCAATAACAAGCTCTGCAGCAGCTTGGAGAGTGACCCACCCCGATGGCCACTCTGCCTCACTGTTCATTACACATAGCGTATATAGGACATGTTCAAACATCTGTTAGATACCATAAAAGGTTTGGGTCTGCAAGGTGAGGGGTCAACCCCATAAAAGGGTGTAGTACTATTTAGGTTGTAAAACAAGGGGTTAGAAGTCAAATTCCATAAAGGGTTCAGTTCCTACATAACCATCAATCACTACTCTCCCCGGATGCATGGAGGACTCATCGTTAACATGTACAAACTGAAATCGATCTGATAAATAGGACTTAAACCAGCTTAGAGCGGTTCCTTTAATGCCAATGAAATGTTCCAGTCTCTGTAATAGGATCTGATGGTCAATGGTATCAAATGCAGCACTAAGATCTAGTAAAACCAATACAGAGACAAGTCCTTTGTCTGATGGAGTTAGGAGGTCATTAGTAATTTTACTAATAATTAGTGCTGTCTCTGGACGTTCTCCAGGACCTTAGAGATAAATGGAAGGTTAGATATAGGTCTATAGTTGGCTAAAACGTCTGGATCCAGGTTGGGCTTTTTCAGAAGAGGTTTAATTACAGCTACTTTAAAGTACTGTGGCACGTAGCCTGTTGATAAAGACAAATTAATCACATCCAGCAGAGAAGTGCCAACCAAGGGCAAAAGTTCTTTAAGCAGCCTAGTCGGGATGGGGTCTATGAGGCAGGTAGATGGTTTAGATGAAGAAATTATTGAAGTTAGTTGATAAAGATTGAGGGAAGCAAAGCAGTCTAAACATATAACTGGTTTTACAGCTGTTTCTAAGGTTCCTGAGTTTAGAGATAAGTCTGTGCCAGTTTAGCTCATGAAGTCGTAACTACTGAGAGCTATGGGAATACTTTGCTCAATAGAGCTGTGACTCTCTGTCAGCCTGGCTAAAGTGCTGAAAAGAAACCTGGGGTTGTTCCTGTTTTCCTCTATTAATGACGAGTAGTACGCTGCTTTGGCATTACGGAGGGCCTTCCTATAAGTTTTAAGACTATCTTGCCAAATTAAACAAGAATTTTCCAGTTTGGTGGAACGCCAATTCCTCTCGAGTTTCTGTGATATTTGCTTTAATTTGCGAAGTTTCAGTATTATACCATGGAGCTAACCGCCTTTGTTTTAGTATTTTCTTTTGTAGAGGGGCTACAGGGTCAAGTGTTGTTCAGAGCGAGCCTGCAGCACTATTAACAAGATGATCAACTTGGGAGGGACTGAAATTACGCGAAGAGTCCTCTGCTAATTTGATACCTGATAGTGAATTTAGAGCCGATGGGATCGCGATCCTTAAATTTAGCTATAGCACTATCAGACAGACATCTTGTATAGAAATTTTTGCCCAATGGAGGGTAGTTCAGCAGTACAAGCTCAAAAGTTATCAAACAGTGGTCAGATAAAGAAGGATTCTGTGGGAACACTATTAAATGTTCAATTTCAATACCATATACTAGAACAAGGTCGAGGGTGTGATTAAAACAGTGAGTCGGTTCATGAACACTCTGAGAGAAGCCAACTGAATCTAATAGAGAGATAAACGCAGTACTAAAGCTGTCATTCTCAATATCCACATGAATATTAAAATCCCCTACAATAATAACTTTGTCCGTTTTTAAGGACTAAAGTTGACAAAAACTCTGCAAATTCAGATAAGAATTCAGAGTACGGACCAGGTGCTCGGTACACTACAACAAATAGAATTGGTTGCAGTGATTTCCAGCTTGGTTGTGAAAGACTAAGAACAAGGCTTTCAAATGAGTTATAATTTAGTTTAGGTTTAGAGCTGATTATTAGGCTAGAGTCAAAGATAGCTGCAACTCCACCTCCTCGCCTGTGCTTCGAGGAATGTGAGTATTAATATGACTGGGAGGGTGGATTCATTTAGGCTTACATATTCTCCATCACCCAGCCAGGTTTCAGTAAGACAGAATAAATCAATTTCATAATCTGATATTAGTTCATTTACTAGTACACCTTTAGAATAGAGAGATCTGATGTTTAAGAGTCCACATTTTACTCTCCTATTCGTTTGCACTATTGCTCCTGTGGTTTTAATTTTTATGAGGTTTTTATGCACAGCTCCTCTTCTGTTTACCTTTGATTTAAATAATTTCAATGGTCGGGGGACAGACACCGTCACTATAGGGTTTTCACTAAGTAACTCCTGGAACGGAGGAGCAGAGAAGTGTGTTAAACTGCAACTCTGCGTAGGGTTTTGGGTGGGTAACTGCTGAATTTAAAGGGCAGAGAAGTGTGTTAGACTGCGACTCTGCCTCCTGGTCTCAACTCTGGGTTGTCATGGATTTGGTCCGCTAATAAAGTTGGCCAGATTTCTAGAAATGAGAGCTGCTCCTTCCCAAGTGGGATGGATGCCGTCTCTCCGAATCAGACCAGGTCTTCCCCAGAAATTCTGCCAATGATCTACAAAGCCCACATCGTTTGCTGGACACCACCTCAATAACCAGCGGCAGAATGACGACATGCGCCTATACATGTCATCACTGGTCAGATTGGGCAGGGGTGCAGAGAAAACCACGGTGTCCGACATTGTTTTTTGGCGTATGAACACACCGACTCAATATTAATCTTAGTGACCTCCGACATGCTACCGGGACTCATTACACCGACGTGCATAACAATCTTACTGTATTTACGCTTATCCTTAGCCAGCAGTTTGAAATAGGACTCGATGTTGCCCGCTCTGGCCCCAGGGATGCATTTGACTATGGTCGCTGGTTTCGCTAACTTCACGTTTCGCAAAATGGAGCTGCCAATTATCAGAGTTGGTTTCTCAGCGGGTGTGTCGCTGAGTGGGGAAAATCTGTTAGAAACGGGAAGCGAATGGTGATGTCCTGAGGGCTTTGAATGCTTACGACTATTCCTCCTTCGGACAGTCACCCAGCCACCCTTTCCTGGCTGCTCAGGATATGCCGGGGAACGGCTACCAGAGGCTAACTCAGGCCGGTCTGCACCGACTACCGGGACTGGCTAGCTACAGTAGGCTGATCTACCAAGGTGCGGAGCCGGACTTCTAACTCACTGAGCCTCGCCTCCATGTCTACAAATAATCTACACTTGATACACGTACCATTACCGCTAAAGGAGGCAGAGGAGTAACTGAACATCTGACACACCGAGCAAGAGAAAGCAGGAGAGAGAGGGAGAAGGAGAAGCCATCGTAACTTTTGAAAACGATTATGAGATTGAACAGCAGTCACTAAAGATGGAAAGAACAGTGAGTGCTTAGGTAAACCTACTGTAAGAATAAGTGTTTAGCAGACAATTGGCCGCTGTAATGATAAATCTAACAATTTTATCTGATATTTAGCGAGAGCAGCAAACAGGCTACCAACACACAAGCACCGGAAACGGAAATGAGTCAACACGCTTACTGCAGTACGTCAGCACGTTCTGATCCCTGTCTAGCTAACTATATCAGCCTTAAAGGCATCGACAGCCCCCCACATATCCCCTTATTCTCTCCTTAACCTTCACAGTCACCTTAATCAGTGTTTTTATGCATGTCGACCGGTGAACGCAACAGCTAGATCAGGTAGGGTTCACCTTCTTTCTGTCGCTGTGGTCTCCACGTTTTGCATGTGACATAGGTCACATGACTTTCAAAACATAGGTCTGGGCGGTAAACAGAGATGGACATTGCTGTTTTGGGAGGCATGAACAAGCACAAACGGTAGGGACCAGTAGGAGTGCTATTGCGCTATTGTTGGATACAGTCATATGAGTCGTATTTGAATGTTGGTTAAAACGACCTATGTTGTCGTTTAGGTTGGAGGACTTGTTGGTGGAAAAGCCAACCCAGGAGGTTCAGAGGGTAATGGCCACAGAATCCTCACTGAAAGCCACAGGGAGAGAGAAACACCAACAGACAGACCATCAAAAACACACCAAGCATTTTTGTTTGGGAAATCACGTTTTATATGATTATGTATTGTTATGAGGGTGGTGCGGACTTTAGCTCCTGTCAGTGTTTCCCACTGAATGACAGTGTAACTGTGCTGCAGCTGTACAGCATGCTAACCCAGCTGTATTTTAACATTAACTTAGCTCTCCTTATTAGCTAAGCCCCTTACATGCAGGTAGGAGAGAGAGAGAGAGAGAGAGAGAGAGAGAGAGAGAGAGAGAGAGAGAGAGAGAGAGAGAGAGAGAGAGAGGATGAGCTCCGCGAATCCGCGCTGCCTGCAGCTCTGCATTCAAACACGATTTGAAATAGGCCTGGTAAAAAACAATATGTTGCGGTCAGAGTTGATATTGTGGCGGGCCACCACAAATAAACGAACGTATGGGAAACACTGTACTGCATTATGTTACTGATTCCCTTCCCCTCGCCGTCTGACAGACAAAACTGAATGAAAACGAAACTAACCGACACACCTGTGATCACTCAGAAAGCTCACGATTAATTCCACACAGCTTAACTTCATCACCTGATAAAGTGCAGCTAACAGTCCCCAACAGAGCGAGACAGGGCTTCAGTTTTTATCGTTACATTTTTATAGCCGACCGAAACTACCTATACTCGCTGCATGGTATTGCAGTGAAGTTGCTTTCAGGGTCAGTCCGAAAGCGGAATATCCCTTTTTTAAAAATGTGTAACCACTGAGATAACAAGGCGTTCACGGTGTATTCCTCAGAGAAATAAACACTTTCCCACCTAGAAAGAAAGTGTCGGTTTTCCAGAGTTTACACAGTAAACGCCATGTGCGTAATATTTTAGATATTTATATATTTGAGATGATACTCTGACTTCCCGTTCTTATGAAGGCAGCATGAAGCTGCACCACAAATAGCTGACGGAGAAAAAAATGCACAGTCTCGTCCAGTCGCAGTGGACTAAACTGGCAGGTTTTAATGCTGCAGACCACAGTTTTTTGCAAGTAGTTCAAAGTTTAAACTCGTATTGTTGTGAATCTTAAGTGTAAACTCACCTTAGAATTTCCATCCAACAAACGCCTCCAAAACCAGCTCAGCCCCTTTCTAAAATATTGCTTCCAGCCCCCAATCGTCCTCGAAACGCCCCCGTTGAGAAACACTGGACTAGGCAGAGGATGAGGATGAGTGTACCTGGGGAGAGAAACAGACACAGAGACAGGGTTAGCAAAAACAGGGACAACGCACAGGGAAAACGTGGGAAAAACAAGAAACACAAGAGCTTGAACATGAAGATGGCACCAGGTATGGAGCAACGACGATCAAGCAGAGTCTGACTGAAGAACCGGGGTAGAAATACTGGCAGAGATAAGGTTGACTACTGGCAGGTGTGGCAGGCTGACGAGGTGGCTGATGTGGAGCAGGTGCGGAGAGAGAGAGAACACAGGGAAGGAAACACAGGGGAGCAGGCAGAGTGGCCCTCATTTATTATTCTTGCGTAGAGACAGGTGTATTTTTGTCCGTGACGTTATGCTTACACTGTTCTCAGCGCCTGATTTATGAAGCTGTGCGTACCTTTGAAATCCAGGTGTACGCATTACCTGGTGTTGATAAATGCGGCGGCTACAAACGTGCGTAATTTGAATGAAACGCCCCCAATTAATTAAGCTTAGGAGGCTGCACCCAGGACTTACGTCAGGGACTGACGGAATACGGCAAGAAATACATGGTTTGGAGCAGGAAATCTACAAGTTAAAACTTCAGAAACAAAATATTATGTTGTTTTGACAGATTTAAATAAAGATTAAATGTTTAGTTTCACTACTAGAGCCCCTCCCCGGCAGAAATGTTCAAAAATATTGTGCATTTTAATATTACGAGGTTTTTCATTTGGAAACAATTTAATACTTTATTTGATGATTTAAACTGGACACATTTTTGACAAAATGTTCAACGCGTTTAAAACTGGACACGAGCGGTCAGATGAGCCATAAACAGTTCAGGTCCAGAGCCAGCTGGAGTCAGGGGGACCACCACGCTTTGATGAACGGAGGACATACGGACAGATACGGGGCGGTGTACCCCCAGAGTGCAACGCAAGCCTTCATAATGTTTTGTGGCCTTGGGAAACAGTGCTCTGTGCTGTCCTGGGACTATTACGCACAGACACGGGTCTGAACGCACACGGACTTGGATCTGACCAACCGCGGTGTGACTTTTCTTTTATGTTCAGAGTGAAACACAATGATGAGCTGCACCACGTCTGTACCACCTGTTTGTGGAGCGCGTTCCGTGCAAACTAGAAGTTTTTATCTGTTCCTAGAATTATACATTGGCTACTTGTGGTGCTCCAACAGATAGAATGTTGCTCTGATAAAAAAGCTGCTCCATCACCTCCGGGACTGGGCTTTACGCACTGACCCAGGACTCACACATGAACAGAGATCAGCATGCCAGAGTCTGGGGCCGCGGGACCTTTAGCGGGGGTGTCGGTGCTCGCTGTGCAGTCACAATATAAAGTTTGTCTCATAATAAATGCAGGGCTTTGTGCGCGACATGTCTGTGCCCGCCTCACCTAAAGGGCGTGGGGCTGTGTCCATTTCGGCAGCCAGTCTCAGTGCTTCAAGCCATCCGCTCATGCTTTTAGTTGTTTTAACATTTTTGCTTGTAGCCTTTTCATTGGAAGGTCCACATTTTATTAAAAGCAAACCCAAATAAAAGGCACCAAAAGCTACGATAAAATAGTCCAAATACAAATCAAAGCATGCTTTGACTGCTCAATAGGCTGTATAAAGTCTGTGCTGCTCAAATATAAACAACAAAATTAATGGGTTCTGTAACAGTGGGTCATTATATATCATGTATTTTAGATTGTCAGTGCGTTTTGTGCTGTTACGAAATGATTTTTGCGCATTTCGGCTCTAACTCAAAATGTGCGTACATGTACACCACCTCCTGAGCTGGCGTAGGATTTGAGCGTGCCGTACGCCAACGTCCGTATTGATAAATCTCAAAGTCACCGTGGTTTTGGACGCACGCCAGGTGTGCGCTGGAAATTTGGTGTATGCGACTTTTGATAAATGAGGGCCAGTATACGGAAAAACAGAAACACTGAACAAAAAGGGGAAAACCAAGGCACTCACCGTCAGCCGGGCTGCCACCGTAACATGTATATTATAAATGATTATTTAGTTGACTATAGTGTGCTAAAATTGGTGTGCTGAAATTTACTTCCGTTATACAGTATTTAGCTCTGACAAGGTTTTGTGTGTCATTATCCTGGTGTGTTTTCCCTATTATGTTTGTCTACCTGTATTATTAGTTTTTTAGTCTGCTCTGTGTTCTGTGCCTTGTGTGCTGTTTCAGTCTGTTTCCTGTCTTATTTGGGTTTTATTTGTGCTTGCCCTGGTTCTTGTTTTATTCTTCTATTATCTGGTGTTCCATGCTTGATTTCTGTCTGACTGTCTGTTAAGATGTCTGTGAAGAGAAGATTGTCAGTCATCCAGGTCATAGTTATCCAACGAAGGTTAAAGTCAAGGGCAACTGGACTTTGTTGAAGGTACTGGAATCTAGTGTCTGCGGTCCAATGCAGTGAGGAATGCACAGACCTGTATATTGGGGAGACTAAACAACCACTACACAAACGCATGGTCCAACACAAAAGGGCCAACTCCTCAGGTCAAGACTCTGCAGTCTACTTACATCTGAAGGACAGAGGACACTCGTTTGAGGACCACCAGGTGAACATCTTAGACTGAGAAGATGGATGGTTTGAAAGAGGGGTCAAGGAAGCAGTCTGGGTTGAGAAGCCATCGCTGAACAGAGGAGAGGGTCTACACCACCACTTATCCCCCACTTACAATGTTGTCCTTCCATCACTTCCCAGGAAACTCAACAAACAGAACCTATTGGCCTCCGGTGAAGCCGAAGATGGTTGTTCAGTCTTGGCCTCGGGTAGTCCTAACGGCCATAACGACTGTCGCTACGCTAGCCAGGAACAATAACGAACCAGCGGTATCGACGATCCTGGCAAACGACTGAAGAACTGAAGAAGTCCCTTGGATGAGGGAAGAAATGTCATCTAGCATCTTCAACCAAGTCCAGCTGCCCTTGACTTTAACCTTCGTTGGAGAGAAACTGACGGTTTTCCAAATTATCCTGTGAACTGTTCACAGCATCAGTTGCCGTTGTTACTGATCTAGGGTTAATCTGATCTGACTTTGTGAAACAGAAAACCCAAAGTTTCCCTCATCTCAGGCTTAACATACTCAGAATTTTCATTAATCCCGCTTTCTGGAACAGGCCCCTGTTTTGTTGTTTATTTGATTGTGGTCAGTCGGTTCTGTATTCCAGCTCCTGTCTTTCTTCTCTTGTGTTAGTTGCCAGTGCCTTGTGTTCAGTGTTCAGTCTGCTTGTGCTTTATTATCATTTTTGTGTATTCTTTATTCTGATCTGTTCCGTTTTAGTTTCATGGTCTGTCTTGCCTTCCTGTATCACTCTACTGCCTGTGTGTCTGCTGTGCCTGATTAATCCCTCATTTCTTTCACCTGTTCACTCCCTCCCTTCTCGTTTGCCCCTGTATTTAATCTGCTCAGTTCTGTTTAGTCCTTGTTGTGTCCTCGTCACCTGTTAGTGTTCTGCCGCTGTGTGTCCTTGGGTTTTTGTATTATTCCTCTAGTTCCTGGATTACCCTGCCTCTTGGATTTACTCCTTTGTTTGGAATTTTGCCTTTACTTGGACGTAAACCAGTTTTGTTTAGCCCCTAGCACCTATTTTTAGGGAAAACGCCTAAAATAACATACCCAAAATAAATCGGTAATATCTCCTCAACCATTAGGCCTAGATGCATAATTCTGGTCTCCTTTGAAAGGTCAGAAGTTAAGGAATATAAATCCATTGTATATTAACATATTTATTTTACAATTACAGACTACATGGAGATTAAATACAGAAAATATATGATATTTTCATTCTCGTCTGGGAAAAAAAGCTATATTTTAATGCAATAAACCATTAAAACCATCATAAGGTAGATTATAATGCACCTGAATATCTTCTGATACACCTGGAACACAACTGTAACTGTAAAATTGATGAAAAGAAACTGATATACAACAGTTATTACACAATTTTTAAAAAAATATACCTGGCGAATGTCCATATTTTGGCAATATCTACTGTTAATATGTTCACTTTTTTTGGGAGTTATCTTTAAAACACTTTTTCTCTCCATACAACCACATTCCAAATAATATAAAGCTTCCAAAACACCCATGTTTTAAAGGCCCACAGCTTGAGAACAGAACATTGTACAGGGCTGGTTCTGTACTCTTCAGAACCATGAGAGTCTCCTCTAAAAATCGATATATTGCATGAGGTTGTACCTCCCACGGTTGGCCAGCAGAGACTGACAAAGTCCACTTCTGCCAAACAAGCTCTTCTTCTATGACAGAATTTGAGGTAGAAGCGAAACTTAACTGACCCCAATGGCTTCCGTACGATGCCGGCAAGATGGCGGCCCGCGGAACGATCTATGCGGACACTGGGTGTTTCTCAAAACTAAGAATGCAAAGAACGGACTTGTGTTCTTGGGGAGAACATTCTTGCTAGTCGTTCTTAGAAGAATGAACTTGCAATGTCACGAGCACACAAAACGCCGCTGACGGTTTGAGACGATGCGTTCTTGCTGGTATTAGCGCTAACACCCTGAGCGCTGAGGTTGCCTGCATTTCTCTAAATCGCTCTGATTATTATAACGGCCAGGTTTTATCCCCCAGAACAAAAAGCTCAGAATCGGGTTAATTGTAGGTTTTAACTTAACAAGATATATTTGCTCATACATAAAAATATATAAAATAAAAGCAAATAAAAGGCAAATACTGTGACCACAACTCTACTGTACTGTATTATTATTATTATTATTATTATCATTATTATTAATAATAATAATAATAATAATAATAATAATAATAAAGCAAAGACAGTCCCCTTTCATTCTATGTTTATTTTTTCCGAAGTTTCACAAGACCAGATTATCTCTCACTATTTTTCTGTACATGATCCAGACGTCTCTTGATTTAAGTTAAAATCTTACAAAATTACTCAGAATGATATGACAAATAAATAGCGGTACGAACGTTGAAACTATCTCCCAGCTGTGGGTCTTCACTTTCGGCCGTGCTGGCTGCAGTGGTCTGCGTGTCTGCGAGGGCTCTGTGCGCTGACTGGCAGGCCGGCTCATAAGCTTCTCCCGCGGGCTGATTCGCTAGCTCCCCCTGCTGATGATTGCGGAGCGTCACAACTCCAAAAACGTTGGAGCAAATTTTTGATTGGCCATCATTTATAGTAAAACGGCCGAAATTCGACATCTACACAGTTGATTTCTCGCCTCAAAACTCTTCAGAAGTGGATTTAATGATGAAATAACGTATGAAAACAGTAAAAAACGTTCTGTTGTCGGCCTCTCTCTCAACTTCTTTCCACCTTCGGCTTGAATGCCGAAATGAATGCTGGGATATCTTTGCTGTCAAGTTCACACAAGTTACCACCCGATGCATCCTCGGTAAAATGGGCGTGTCAAGAACACTTCCGGGATTTTTAACCGTTCTTGCCAAAATGCAAACGTTTCACAAGAACACAAGAACACAAGTACAGACAAGAACACAAATTGAGAAAGGCCCACGGTCTATGTTTCTGGACGGAAACCAGCTATAAAAGCGCAAATAGAATACAGACCCGTGCCCTGTCCCAATATCCACATTACGCCCTAAGGTCAGAGCAGAATTGGGACAGTTTTGCACACGTCACTATCTACGTCACTTCTGCTGTGATCAGGAGAGCAAACATGGTGCTGGCAAACAGCTTCCATATAAATATGTTATACCCAATAAAGTGAAAGAAATGCATTACAAAATATCGCCTAACATAGCCTAAACCCTACAAACCAAATGCTGTCAAAATGTATAGATATTGATCAAAAATGTGAATTCTGCACTTATTTTTGAGTGTCGACACATTGGGTTTCTGAAAAAATGAGAATTACTTTGTAACTCAAACTAATAATTTAATCAAACTAGAAGCCAAGGATGTAATACTACACTATGAAAACAAATCTTTAAAAAATGGTTAACTTACTTATCTTATTAGGTAAGTACATCCATAAGATCAAGTTCTAAAGATCCCGACTGTCATTCAAATTATTTAGACCAAAATTCAGAATGTATTGTGGGTCTGTCCAATTTATAAATGACAATAAATGTGCCTATACAATTAATTTGTTACAGAAACTATCTATAGAAATGTAATGTTTATACTGCCTTTAGTAATATGCCAATACTTTCTTTTTGCAGCTTATTTTTCTCTACATTTATATTTTCATTTGTTATTCGTTTGTTATAGTTTAAATATTTTCTTAAATGATTTACCAGGATGTTTATGATTTTGTTTTTACGTGAATGTAATACCTAATATAGTGGTGGTTTGTATGTTCAAGGAAGGAAGATACTTAAATTCAATTTTATTTATATTTATCACAACAACAGTTATCTCACAGTGCTTTTCATAAAGAGCAGGTCTAGACCGAACTCTGTGATACTCACACATACCTGTTGCGATGCCTAACCTTGTTAACTTGTTGTGAACCAAATAAAGATTTTCATGAAAAAATAATAAATAAACATGGCGCTGGTCATGAGTTGAGAGATTCAGCGGTACTCCTGCTAAAATTGATCACAACTCAACACCAGTTTCCTATCAGAAGAATTAGCTATATTCTGATTAAAAACGATTTCACTTACACTTAAAAAATAAATTTCTTTTCCATTTGTTTTACGCTCTTGCCGGCTTCCTTCTTCTTCACTACAAGGATTCTGGGTAATATCCTGAAGCAAAGTGAGGTCTGATGCACACTTGCGAAAGGGGTGCATTAAGTGCGCTGATGAGCGCCCCTTTAGAACAACATTAGAGGATCGGGACACCCTACAGTCTTGCGCACCTTAGCGAGAACGCACTTTGAGGGGCACAAGGGCGGAAGTGCGGATATTGGGACAGGGCCCCATTACCGGGGGCGCTCGGTAGGAGTGTGTTTTAACTGCATCCTCCTCACCAGTCTCTGTATTTTGGGTCCACATCTTAGTTTACCTTGACAGTGAGTGAAGCATTTTTTTTATTAAAACATGTAGCCTATTAAGATAAACACGTTAAAAGTAGCTTCTCATTGTATATTTAAAAAAAGATAAAAACTAAACTGAAATAGAATTGCATCAAATGCATTAAATATTGATATATAAAGAGCAGTAAATACCATAGTATAGAGTAGAAAAAATGATCTGCATTTGTCTCAGAAAAAATCCACACTTAAGGCAAAAAGATAAATTTAGGCCTATGTTATTTTTGTGCACTTTCAGTTGGTTTTGCATCTACATTTCCGTATAAATACAGTCAGAGCTCTGAGGATTATTCATGCTGATAAACATAAATTTATGTTTATCAGCATGAAGCTCTGGTAGCTCTGAGTAACTGGAGATACATCTAACCAGTAAACAGGTTATTCCAAACAACGCATTTCCTACTTTCCTACATAGCATGAGTACTTTTATTAAAACAGAGATTCAACTAAAGTAAATGTTGTGATATTACGATATGTTGTGACATAAGGGCAACCCTGCCAGTAGTCTGTTTTCTTTTTTAAACACATCCATGTCCCTGAATCATGAAGATGTCTATAATTTTACAGCATTTAACGGCACTTGCCTTTTCTCTTTCTCTTGTTCTCCTGTGCATTTTTCCTCCACACTGCTCGGCCACACACACTCATGCACTAACAGAACGCTGTGTTGATGTGTGTGCATGTGACCAGTCGCGTGTGATGACAGAGATCCTACCATTAAGTTAAAAGCAGGCACGAGGCCGACGGTCTACAGGTCTATGGCCCTGTGGCTGCCCTGTGACAGATTATACTTTTATATTCTCATTTGACAAAAGTCTGAATGTCATATTTGGTGCATGTGGTGGCACGGCAGGAGAGAGTGAGACGCACCTGTTGTGTGGATTCTCCTGCTATTAAAAAATGTGTGCTATTTTTTCACTACCACGGGTAAAGTTGATAATTAATGGCAGGCCAAAACAGCTGTCAGGCCATTGGGAAATCTCCCAGCACTCCTGGCGGCTAGTCTGCTAGTTTAACCTCTGCAACATCTTTTCATCAGTGTTGTCAGTCAGTAGCATGCAAGACAATAGGCTTCATGATTGGACCAATGAGCAAACACTACGTGCAGGTAGTATTCGTGGGAGTTGTAGTATTGTTGTGTCAAATTGCAATTCATTTGTTTTTTCAGGTGCTTTTTGACAAGACTGCAATTTTTCAACATGCCAAAGTGGCTAGGTGAAGTAACTGTGTTACCCACCACGGCTAAAATCCACCTGGATTTTGCAGGTTGGCAGGTGTTAATGTCAAGCCCTGATCACGTTAGATTTTAAAATTATTGTACTTAGCATAGTAGTAGTAGCTGATCATTTACCAGAGAAAATAGAAAAGATTGCATAATTAACCAGGCTTTCAATCACATTAAATGTTAGAACAATGGTGTCAAATGTTTACATTTCTATTAAGGCTAACTGTCTGTATTCTCCGGTCAGTATTAAGCTATTTGTTAAACAGATGATCTATTAAATCTTCCTCATCTGGCTTTAGGTTCATGTTAAAAGTATATGATGTTTTCTTGATTCTAGGCTGTCAGACTGTCTGATCACAGAGGAAGGCTGTGCTTCTCTGGCTTCAGCTCTGAGCTCCAACCCTCCCATCTGAGAGAGCTGGATCTGAGCTACAATCGTCCAGGAGAGTCAGGTGTGAAGCTGCTGTCTACTGGACTGGAGGATCCATACTGGAGACTGAACACTCTCAGGTATGGACAAACAACAACAGTTAAACTCTGCAGAGAACGCACTTTGAGGGGCACATTTATTTTTTTGTTATTTAATGAAATATTTTGTGTATGAAAAGTTCTGTTTAAATGCAATGCATTATTAAATTGTTATGATAATAATTTACCCTTTAAGGAGGGGGACAATTTCCAGCAATATCCAAAGGCCATGCAATGGAAACATGGATTATACGAACAAAATATTGACTACAATGCTGCATTCAGTTTAATGTACATTTCGAGTCAAGGAGATGTAACGTTGAGGCGAGCAAAGTGTTACACTGATTTATTCACTTTGATGAAGTCGAAGGTCCGCCTTCTCCGCTGAATGCACGCTACAGCCTCGCGCAGGGGAAACACTTTCTGATTGTTCCCCTTGCTGGAGGAAGCCAGCAGTGTTGGGCAAGCCACTTGGAAAATGTAGTGAGCTAAGCTACTAGCTACTCTACATTAAATGAAGCTTCACTACACAGAAGCTACCCCCCAGTGAAATGTAGCAAGCTAAGCTACAGCAACGTGGCAAAAGTAGCTTAGTTACATCTAAGCTACTTTAATTTTTTTAATAGTTTATAGTTAGGTCATTTATATATAAATATTTATATACACACACACACTCACACAACATAGGCCTAGTTTATGTGGTGCCGAAGTAGAGTAGAATAAATACACTTTTTGGACCTGACAACGCCACCTCCTGAGAAGGGCAGGAGGAACCCGTTAGAACTCTTAATAGGTATAAAAGGTTATGTGTCGTGAACTCTGACCTACCCCGAACAGGAACAATTTCCAAGAGGCATGTGTTGTAGAAAAAAAACTGTAAATTTTATTACAAGTATATTGTTAAAATCCCTTAAAATACCAGCAGCATAAATGATGATGGTAAATTTGTTTGAGAAAAAAAACAGTGTTACTCTCCTAGGGTAGGAAGGTCAGGTTGGCTCGAACACACCACCCCGATCAGCAACTGTCGTAGACAGAAAAGAGGACACAGCAAACAAACACCCAAAAAGCACGTGCACCATACACTCAACATCTAAACTATTCATTACAAACTACCATGCAATGCTGAAGTTGAGTATATACACCACTACAAAATGTCACCCAGTACAGTCTCCCCACGGAACCGAAGGCAGTGTGCCGAAACAGACCCGGCCTTGTACAAAAACTAGCTGTGGATATACAGAAAAAGGAGAGCAACCTGTATTTAATCAAACATCCCAACATATGACACTCAGTAGATAACCAATACAGGATAACAATTTCAATCACAGTGGGGCACTAGACCGAGCAACAGACCTCTTAAAACTGACTTAAAAACATTTAACAAAACAAAAGATAAAACAATAGCAAACAGTGGCTGGCCTGGTCTGCCTTTAAACAAACAAAACAAGATGTTAGTTGCAAGCTCCAAAATTACAGTGCCTTGCACATGATTAACAGAAGAGTGAAATATAAGCCTACTTCGCAAGGTTACCAAGTCCTGTAGCACAGTAAGGCAGCAGGAGGGAGGGGGGATTCCAGTGCTAAAGCAAAAAACACATAAATACCAGGCCTACAACTCATTAAGGTATACAGAAACATGTATATCGTTTACCAGTACCTCCGAATCCCTACATCCACAGCCGCTGATTTATGGCTACGTCAGCTGTACACTGAAACATACAAAAAATCTTTACTAAACAGAACAAACTACAGGTTAAGAAAATGCTACTAGCGTAGCAAGGACCAGTGATACACAGACAAATGGTCACATGGGTGAAAACAACTAGCATTAGCTGAAACCATTCAATGCTACACCATACAGCTTGCAATACTGACAGACATTACCATCAATCTTCTCCAGTTCCCTCCATGAAGGATAGGACACTCATGTCTGTCTGTCACCCTGCAAGGTATGCTCAGTGGAAAGCAAAGACCTCTCCACTGAGACTAGCAGACCTTTTATTACGTCCTAATCAGCTGCAGGTCACATGACAAGTTCATATGACCATGCATGTGCACCAGTCACCTACCTTACCACATTTATATTGAACCAACTTCATTCCACATTAGCAATAGAAGAAAGACTAAAAACCTGCTCCAATGTGTGAGAGAGCTAAATCAGGCACAGAAACTTACTGCCATATCATTGCTGCAAAAAAGTACTTCCTCATGCAACAAACGGAGAACCATAGTTGTTTGTATAAAGCAACTTAATTATCATATTATTAATTAATTTAATTAATTAATTATTAATTAAATCCGTCGCACGTGTCTTTATTCCCCCAGACAGCTGTTGGGTAAATTTGCTGGCTGTCTTACCAATTTTGCGATATATTTGGGAGATTCCAAGGCCGATAATCAGGAAGCCCACTAACAAAATTCCAATTATCCATAAATCTTCAATGTCCTCCACAGGTAAAACATCCAAGCAAACCGCTTCCCAATTCTCCCACGAATCGTGAGCGTAGCCTGAAGCGAATGTTCCACTAGGACAGGTTGGCTCACCCGGTGAAGCATGTTTCTGGGAGAAAGTAGAGTTGCAAGTCTTCTTTGATTTTGTCAAGTCGAGTCGCAAGTCATCAAACAGAGGAGAAAGAAGCTCGGGTGCCTTTCGTGCAGTCGTGTGCGTATCAAGTTCAAGTTATCAAAGTAACTTTGGTGAACTGTCTAATCGCAACCTGGAGGAGAGAAACACTAAAAAAGTTTGATGCACTACAGCAAATTTCAGAAATGTTGAACTCATTGTTGTGCATGAATGATTATTGGCGAGTTAGTAGAACTTAGCATTAACTAATTAGAAAGTGACCACGATTATTTGTCTTACATGGATTTAATGAATGGAAACAACCCACACAAAGGAAACAGCTGTCCAACTGGAACTAATATTATACGAGTGGTAAGATATATATAGTAGGTTATTATCTGAAATTATAATGAATACACTAACATTAGCCCTAATACTGGCCGATACACAAGGCAACATGTAAATGGGGAGTAACAGCAGGGCTGGACAATTAAACAATAATAATTATCGCAGTATAATTTCCACAATAACAATAAATGTTTAATTGAATTAATTTGAATCATAGACAAATCAGCACTTCATTTTTCTATTTAAATCCTTTTGTTTTTGAGGAAAAGGTACTGAAAACAGATTTTACCTAATGTTACTCATGCATATTTGTGGAAAACAGATTTGATCAGAATAGTTCTGAATGTTCTGCCTCAGATTTGTGAAGTGTGTTTGGCATCAAGCGTTTGTTCTGATCAGAAAGAAAAGTTTAAAATCACAATTAACTTTCACTCAGGAGCAAAAATCTGCCTTTAAACTACAAAGAAATAACAATTTGACATTTATTGTGAAAATTATCGATATCCAATGATATGAAATTTTTTATTGTGAACATTTTCGTCCGTATCGCTCAGTCCTTTTTCCACTTCAAGCACTAATTATAAGTGGTGGCAGAAAATGCTCAAATCTTTCAGGGGGAGGACCCCCAGACCCACACGTTGAACATTTTATCAAACAGTGTACAATTATCTTCTCGTCTTGTTCTTGTGAATCCTGTATATTGATTCCTCATGTCTCTTAAACGAAGTGTATCGTCACACCCCTAATCTGAGCCCACTCTTTAACACAGAGTTACACTCTTGCCCCCTGCCCTCCATTTTTGTCGTAACCCCCAAACGCATTTCAGGCAGAGAAAATGTTCTTGCTTTAAGCCCTGCTCCCCCTCTGCACTCTGTTTCTTGCATTGCGGACCAAACTCTTCAGACGGATGCTGCCAAATGGACGAAAATAACTGATATGTGAGCAGGAGGAGAGCGGAGGTGAAGCGGTAAGCATGGAGTAGCTCAGCCTGTAGGGACGGAGCAGGGAGGGAGGGTCATAGTGTCATTTACACTGGGGACGCTGGGGACATGTCCACACCACTTTTTGAAATGGCAGATGTTAAAAATGTTCATAAAAAACTTCATAAAAGTTAATTAACAAATGAAAATGCTTTGAGAAAGGTTTATTTGCACAATACTGAAAAATGTAAACATAGAAGAAACATCTGCTTTGTCCAAAAAAAGGAACTTAAGCTAAAATAATAATAATCTACTGATTACTGCATTATTCTATTTTTATATTCTGAATTGTCACTTGCCACCTGAAGTTTGTGCTTCCCTTTATATAAATAAAGACATTTCCTCCATACATTGGTGCAGAAAATATCTCCTGAATGCAGGAGACACATATATGGAAGGATGGTGTACTGGTGAGGGGTGTCTGGCTGATTTTGGTGGGCCGCCTGAGCCAACAATGCCAGGGCCAATTTTTCTGTCACAGTCCTGGATAATGCTCGAGTACGTACTCCGTACTCGCCTTTCTAGTCTTTTCGACCACTCAAAGCACTTTTACACACACACTCACTGAGCCTAAGTGCTCAAACATTTACAGAAGCAGAAACGCCTTTCTCTGTCTCTCTCCGCCTGTCTGCTCCACTTTCTCCATCAGCAGTGTGTTTTATAAAGTCGCCTTAAAGACACAGAACTTGTCTTTTTTCATATTTTTCCACCCGTGATCTGTTGTCACAGCAGCAGGTGAGCCGCAGGCTGGCTTGTTAATGACGCAGCCTATGAAACAACAGAAACCAACATCTGCACTCTAGTGTCTTCTGTTGCATTACCTGGTCCATGACTTGGAACGTAATAATGGAGTGTCAAGATTTTTACTGAGTGAAGACGTGCAATAAAATTACTATTATTATTATTATTATTATTATTATTATTATTATTATTAATAATAAAATGTACTTCAAAGCACAGAGCACTTCCTGAAGGCTACCAAGTCGACCAATCACAGTTCTTGCTGTCTGTCTTTTTTTTTCCTTTTTAATATCAAATAGCAACATATATCACCAGTCTTAACATTGCAATGGATACTTCAACACATTAGGGATACCGATGTATTTATAGCTAGGGGTACAATAACAGAACAATACAGTGAAAATAAATAAGGATATCACAGATGTCTGTGAAGGTTCTCAGTCATCCAGGTCATAGTTATCCAAAGAAGGTTAAAGTCAAGGCCAACTGGACTTGGTTGAAGGATATCACAGAAAGACCTTCAAGCTGAGTTAAGACATTAAGTCAGCCTATCTTCAAAGCCTTTCTGTTGGAGGAGCAACGGATTGTTCAGAAATAAAGTTTCTTTCTCAAAGACTATAAATAGTTTTTCTTTGTATAATGGTCACAGTGTTGCTTTTATTTACTGAAAACACTAAAAACAGATATTCTGCCAGAACAACAGAAACCTGAATATATATAATCATTAATAAATGTACATACATCCTGACTAAACAAATGTAATGCTGTTTCTGTAGGAGTCTCACAGAATGTACATTATTTAATTAATCAATTAAAATTTATTTATAGAGCACTTTAAACAGGGTTGGAGTTACGTGGGAGCCAGTGGGAGCTCAGCTCCATGGAAGCAGTAAAATCAGCATCTGTTGCGGTCACTTTTTCATTTATCAACAACCATTATTTTGAATCACAAATAATGTATTTTTATTGTAATTAGTACTATTATTCACATTAAAAAGATAAATAGACTTAAATGAACAGACTTTCCTAATGAACTAATGTTACGCTGCGCACCGCATGACTGACAGGATGGCTGCACTTCTCCACCATCAGCTACTATGGTGCGCAGTACAGTTTTGACCGAACAGGTTGAGACCACGACCCACAAACATTTGGTGTACTGGGACTTTTCCAAGCTGCCGGTCCTCTCCTCTGCCCTCTCCACATGAGGTTCTCTGGGCGCTATGTGACGCTCACCTCCTCCCGTTCTCTCTGCCTGCTAATCTCTGTCGGCGAGACAGACGAGGGAGAAGAGAAGCTCAGGACCCTAGCAGTGTTCAGAAAGGAGCTCGTCAATGTCACTTTTCCTGAACCGACCAATAACAGCCTGGATGGGGCGGGACATTTAAACACATAGACAGGTGTCATTTACACTGGGGACGCTGGGGACAGGTCAGAATCCGAATGTCTCCATTACTTTTTGAAAGCTTTTGTTAAAAATGTTCTGAAAAACAGCAACAAGGAATGTTTCTGATGTATAAATTTCACAATACAAGTTGAATCTGGTGGTCAGACTGATCTGAGAACATATTAGATGTTTTCTTCTTCTTCTTCTTCTTCTTCTTCTTCTTCTTCTTCTTCTTCTTCTCCTTCTTCGTCTTCTTCTTCTTCAGGTCTTTTTCTCTCAGACAGTAAAAGAATCCTGGAGACAGTTGACCCAGATGAGTTTCAGCCTGTTTCTCTGTCACACTGAAAAACTGAGGAACACTGCTTCATGTTGAACAGCAGTTAGGACTCATGTTGGATAGAAAATCACTCTGACTGTGTTTCTTCCTCCAGGGTGGACCATGGTGGAGAGCAGAGGTTAAAACCTGGTCTGAGGAAGTGTAAGTGTGGATTCAATCTGACTCATGAGGACAAAACAGCACACAGTCAGTTTCTCTTTCAATACAAAGTTGATAGTTGTGATATTTATTCATTCAAACATTACTGACTAAATGCATCATCATTAAACTTTATAGAAATGAACAACATCAGCACACAAACAAAGAATAAACCTTCAGATGTGTCTGATGATAAACTGCTGCTGTGTTGTGTCTCGTTCTCTCATCAGATTTCTGTGAACTCACACTGGACACAAACACAGCAAACAGAAACCTCAAACTGTCTGACAACAACAGGAAGGTGACACTGGTGAGAGAGGAGCAGCCATATCCTGATCATCCAGAGAGATTTGACTGGTGGCCTCAGCTGCTGTGTAGAAATGGTCTGACTGGTCGTTGTTACTGGGAGGTCGAGTGGAGAGGAGGAGTTTATGTATCAGTGAGTTACAGAGGAATCAGAAGGAGAGGAAACAGTGAAGACTGTGTGTTTGGATGGAATCGTCAGTCCTGGAGTCTGTTCTGCTCTGATGGTCGTTACTCTGTCTGCCACAATAAGAGAGAAACAGGCCTCCATCTCTCCTCCTCCTCCTCCTCCTCCTCCTCTAACAGAGTAGCAGTGTATGTGGACTGTCCTGCTGGCTCTCTGTCCTTTTACAGAGTCTCCTCTGACACACTGATCCACCTCCACACCTTCAACACCACATTCAATGAACCTCTTTATCCTGGGTTTTGGCTCTTGTCTGGTTCCTCAGTGTCTCTGTGTTCTGTATAGGAGGGAGACAACTTCCAGTCCTGTGGTTTAAATGTTGGTGGTGGACGAGGCTTCACTTTGGTTAACATCTGGCTCACTGATTGTGCCTTTAATGTCAGAAATGTGTTTTCTTAGAAATGGTGAAATGATCTCCTCAGGGCTGAACTTGTTGTGTACAAACTGTGTTGACTTTGATTTTCACTTTAATAAAGTTTTCTTGGAGCAGCACCCCACATGTTGTTAAAAATATGTTTAAATTTCAAAAATATTGTGATGTTAAGATTGTGAGTAAGAAAGGCTGAACCTTGTTAACAAACTGTTACAAAACTTTAGATTAAATTCAACTTTATTGTCATTGTGCATGTCAGTGGTACGAAGCAACAAAATGCAGGTAGCGTCCACCAGAATTTCTTAAACAGTAATTAAATAGATTATGATACATTATTATAGAAGTGCAAGGTATGAATGATACATAAATACATGTATACATGAATATCTCCTGCTACAGGTAAATACAGGCTATGAACAGGTTATGACTGTGATCAATTTATTGGTAACACAGTACACAAACTGAGCAGTTACTAAGGAACAAATCAGGATCAACTTGGTAATGAATCATAGTCCCAATCCCGATGAAGCTCACACAGGAACTCAGAGGAAAAACGTGCATGTATGAAAAATATGCACATAGTGTTAAAAGAAAAAAATACAATCTGTGGTGCATTTATTTTGTTTGCTTAAATGAATGTTTTGATGTTTTGAGTTGAGTCAATTTAGCCTCTCAAATCAATACTTGATTTGCCTAAAATAAAATCCATAGATTTAAAGGTCCAATGTGTAATATTCACGAGGATCTATTGACAGAAATGCAATGTAACTATGTTTTCAGTGGTGTATAAATACCTTACATAATGAACCATCATGTTTTTATTACCTTAGAATGAGAAATTTCTATCTTCATACACCGCGGGTCCTCTTACATGGAAGGACCCATATGGTGCCGCCATGTTTCTACAGTGGCCCAAATGGGCAAATCTCTCTACAAAGCGTTGTCGTCTGGTTTATTAGAAGAAAAGTGAAATTTGGACAGATGCATTCATGTGGTGTTGGAATAATCAAAATAATTTTTTTCCTTCTCAAATCTTTATTTCAAAAAGAGAAATAAAGTGTACATGGGACGTAAAGAAGTTAACAGAACAATATATAAATATAAAAGAAGACAAAATAATAAAGACTTTTCAGGGGTTGTCTATATTAGATATTAAAAGAGGACAATATGTTGACAGTTTTCAGCCTTTTTGTTGTTGGATTTAGAAATAAAATGTATCTAATGAACAAACTCATGGAGTAAAAGTCCAAAGTCAGATTTGTTAATGCTGAAATTACAATTAGGTTAGAATTAATACATTTATTATAAGGTACTTATTTTGTAAGAGGAGCAAGTTAATCCACAGTGAGCCATTTGTTGCAGTTCACAACCCTCACCCAAGATGCCACTACAACTTACACTCTGAATCTTTAATGCACTTCATGCAAATCAGTGTTAGTTTAAACGTTTATTATCACGTCCGTAATAAAAAAGGAAGGCTGCAGCTGCTGCTGCTCGCAACGGTGTGCGAAAAAACAAACGGGCCATACAAATTGAACAAATAATAAGAAAAACATGCAGGTTGTCTTACCTTACACCTAGGCTATGCATCAAAAATCAAGGCTTCACCACAGAACATGCCCAATTCCAAATCCAAACCTAAACAAAGAACGAGACGAACGCTACAGCCAGAAGCACAGTGCCAGTGTGTGCACGAGCCGACTCCATCTTCTCAGACTTTCTTTTATTTGATGGATGTCTAAAACATAAAAGGAGAAGCCTAATAAAGCCCGATGCCCGGCCTGTATGTGAGGTATCATGTGAAAATTGGTCTAATAAATAAGTCGAGCCCTGTTGGGCTGAAATGCAGGGCTCAATCTACAATCTTTCCAGACCACATGGGTTAGCAAGAGCAGAAACAGGACTGCAGCATAAATAGTAGTAAATATGAAACTGTTTGCCAAAGGCACACTTCACAAACTAACTATGAAATGGGGTTAGTGGGGTAATAATGGGGTTAATTATTCAGCACTTGATTTATAATGCACACAAGCACAAATCAAACCCACACCGGATTAGATGCATAGCAGATGATGTACACAAGAGTTTATGTGTGAATTTTGAATCTATTTGTGATTTATGTTTAGTGTTGTGATGTGATGTGATGTAAATTGTAATATATATTTGTGACTCATAGTCTGAGCATTTACAATAATACTGACATCAATTTAAGCCCATACATCTGCCTGCTCGCTCCACCTATCACTCTACATACACCTGCCTTCAACTTCATTTTCTAGAACAAAGTTCCAGGGAAGGAGAGTTCAAGTAAAAAAAATTTTGCTGACACCATAAAAACAGGGACTTTTCAACTTCTCCTTTTTTGTAGAAGACAGTTACAGGGAAGGAGAGTTCTAGTAAAATGTCACAACTTTAGTGATGATGAAGCAGAAAAGTGAACAAACAGCTGAATATAAAGTTCAGATCCATCAGTTCTTCTGCAAGATTCTTTCAGCTGGAAGAAGAAAAAGACTTGCAGGTAAATTTAATCCACTTCACTCCTCTTTCACAGCTGGATGAACAACTGATCTTTGAATAATAACAAATCATGTTACATGTAAATGTCCTGTGTTTAACGGTGTTAGCAGAAAATGAAGGATCTTCACCAAACGTGCTGATAGTGTTGGTGATTAACTGTGTTTCAATATTTGGGGAATAACTGTCATCATGAGGGGTCTCAAAATATTAATTAGAACATGAAGAAGAATAAACTAAATGTTATTTTTCTCTAACTGTTGCTGTTTTAACTGGAAACATTATTTAAACACAACATGTGACAGGAACATTACAGTTTGGTAGAACTGATAAATGAGGAAAACAGGCTGACAGCTGATGTTGGGATGAAATGTGTTGTGGTATAATTTACTGTGTGAGATATAAGTTATAAATTACTGACTAAATATTTTCTTCTTTCAACATCAGCTTTTGACAAATTTGTGTTCCTGTTATAAAACGTGTGGATGTCATTGGACCTTGGATCATGTTTTTATCTGTATTTCCTGTTTCGGTTCCTCAGGGTTTCATTTTAAATACGACTCTGGAAGTCAAAACAATCCCATGTGAAGATCCGTTCACTGTTGAGCTTTTTAGTTCTAGTATATCACACAGTCTTCAGCAGTGAGTTTGCTCAGTTGCCATGGAGATGGATAATTTGTCACGTGAGCTCAGTAGCGGTTCTGATTTCATCCTCAGAACTTTTAGGACTTTGTGTCCATGTTGGCCTAAAAGTTTAACGTATTCCTGACCTTGTCCTAGTCTGGAACAATCCCCACTCAATGACCACTTACTGACCTTTTCCAGAGCTTCCTACCTGGAAAATACGCGGTGACTAAATAGCAATAAACGGATTAAACTGATGACGAAATAACCACAACATGATACAGATTTGTTAAACATTTGAATTCATGCTTTGTCAGGTCTGTCAGCAAGACAGCAGGACAACAACTTATAAAATGTTTGTTTTCTGAATGGAGTTTGGATCGATCAGGGCTGTGCTATGCTAACTTGGTCACAGTAAAGTACGATGATAGCTGGAATAAAGTTACAGGCACATGTTTTCTGAACTCACCAGGTAGTTCAACCTCCTCACTTTCTTTTTTCCAAGTAATGTCCAGCTTTGTCCGGTTTTTAAATAAATATGAAATCGTAGTCCGACAGAGCTAACGACGCTAACAACAATACAGTAACCGGATGTGCACAGAAGCTGCTGAGAAGCTCCTGTCAAGATAAATCAACGGCCTGCAGATTTTCAATCCCCTGCTCTGCCCGGGCCCTCTGCACACAACGCTCTGAAGCCTCGGTGACGTATGAACAATCTCAACACTGATAGGCTATCGTGACTCAGCGTCGAGCAACTTTTTCGCTTGAGTTTAAAATATTCAACTCACGCAAATTCCATCGCGTTGCCATCGCGTCGCCGACCCTGCCCCCTTCACGTCGCTTTGCGCCGCCCGACAGGAAATCGCGGCTCCACGCAGCTCTGCATTGACTTTGTATGTAAACTCACCGGCCCAAACTCTCTCGCTTCGCGTTTGGTCTGAAAGCACCATAAGAATACAGTGGCTAACACGGTCTAACTCTAAGGATCATAGAACTGTCTGTGAAGGCTCTCAGTCATCCAGGTCATGGTTATTCAAGGTGGGTTTAAATCAAGGCGACTGGACTTGGTTGGAGAAACATGAAGACGTTCGTCCAAGAGGCTTCTTCACATCTGGCAGGGAGTCCCAGCTGTTTAACCTCTGTGGGGTCCTTATCAAGGTGATGGATACCGCTTGGTTCGTTAGTGCACCTGGATGTTGTAACGACAGTCGTTCTGGTTGTTGAAGTCCCCTGAGTTCAAGTCTGAACGACCGTCGTTGGCGTTTTCACATGAGTCCAGATGTTAGCGTTTGTTCAGTAGGAACAGCTGACAGGACAGCATTGTAGGTGAGGATGTCCCGATTTTGAGTATCTACCGATAGTGAGTCCCGATCCGATACTACTATAATACTTAAAAAACAGATCCAGGATGTTCCTTATTTTTTGTATAATTCACCTTATTTTAATATTCAACAACTCTGTTAACAAACAGAGCACTTCTGTGAGGTAGCTTGAACAATCAAGTAACAAATAACATAAATTCTTCATTTTGGACTTTAGTGCAACAGTAAATAAAATATGAGAATATATATACATTCAAATCCGACTCCTTATCGGTAGGTAACGTCCGATTCCCGATCAAGTCTGAAACAATGTGATCAGGCCCGAAACATTATGTTTGTAAAAACAAACTCACTGCTCCTGTTATGAATTTGACATTTGTTAAATAGTTGGAAACTGCTTTGTGTGGGGAAGGGGGGTGGGGGTGAAAGTAATATAGTAACGTAACAACTAACCCATCTAGTTACTTTTAATACCCAGTAATTAGTAAAGTAATAATATTAGTAACTTGCCCAACACTGGTGATTTGGTCAAATACGTTCGGATGTCATCTTATTTGGTTTAATTTTGGTTCAATACACTCTAGTCTTTTAATCGTGGCTTGGAAAAATATGCTCGGGGTTAGATTTAGCCCTGGTTTGGTCCAATATTCTCTGGTGTTTTAGTCCTGGTTCTGTCCAGTTTTGTATTCCCAGGTGTTTTGGTTCAGTAAACTGATCCTGATTTGACTTATGGTTTCTCCTAATGTTCTCCACAGATCTGTCGGGGAAGCAGTTTTCTTTTCCGAATGATCCCAGAGGTGTAAACAGGCCCCACGTTGTTCTTCATGCTAAAACCACTTCCATCTCCACCATGACCGTCTGCCTCCGCTTCTTCTCCCAGCTGAACCGGGTACAGGGATTCTTCTCTTTGGCGACCCGTGCCCACGCGAACTCTCTGATGCTAAACAAGGATGCACAGGGTTCATTCAAGGTCCACGTAGGCAGCGATGAATATGTCTACTTAAAACTCCCCACCAACCAGCTGGACTGGAACTCGGTCTGCTGGATCTGGGACTCCCTGACCAGGCTGACCCAGCTGTGGCTGTACTCTAACCCAAAAGCTGGTGGGATTGAACCAATTGGTAAGAGGTGAAGTGAGCATCATCATCGGTCAGGAGCAGGATGAATTTCAAGGTGGCTTCAAAACGGACGACTCGTTTGAAGGGGACATTACTGACCTTCACATGTGGGACCACGTTGTGTCTGCATGTGACATCAGGTCCTACATGAATCAGGGTTCCTTCGATCCCGGGGAACCTCCTGGACTGGAACAACCTGAACTACACAGTCTCAGGGAAAGTCTTCATCCAGGACAGCGACTTTAAGGAACCGTTCTGTGGGTGATGTGAGACACAGACAGGGATTATGTCATTTAAAGTGCCATTAATTTAGTCTGAGAGCTGTTTAGTGCAGGAGGCTGCTGCATCTCGTACGGCAGACAGTAAACAAACACATACATAAACAGTCCAACAAAGTCCGTTAGCGGTCACACATTTGATGTTTCATTGTTTGAGCTGGTTCTTAAAGCTGGGGTAACTCAGACGTTCCCTCACAGCAGCCGGTAACTTGTTCCAGATCTCTGACCCTTTAACTTATATTACATATTGTCTAGATGTTGTAGGTCTGTAAGGCACCATACAGTCACCTCTCATGGAGGCCCTGCCACCTCCCGTTGTTTTCAATTTAATGTACTCCCTTAGTGGGGGCGGGGCCAGTCCATGTAGGATCTTATATCACAGGCGTATTTGAAGGCAGCAGGTTGTGTTTCTGTAGGATGAAGCAGTGATGAAATGAAAGCGGTTTTCTATCAAAGATTTTTAAAGAAAATCTCTCTTTGTTTGAAGAGAGACTCTATGGGTTTGAGTGTTGTGGCATTTTTAAGTGACCAGTTTGTAAAAAGGATCACGGAATGAAGAAACATTCTGGATTGGCTGAGAGTCACGGTCTGATATGTCTAAAGTTGGAAAGATTAAACTGATCAGTTTTTGAAAACCTTTTGACCAGATTTTTAAAGGACAGTGTGGATCCAGTTCAACATCAAGGTATTTGAATTTGTTTACAATCTGTGAGTCAAAGTCAGAAAGAGATCACAGCAGTGAGGAAGAAGAGAAGGCTGTCGTCTCACAGTACAACAAGACTCAGGGCTCAGTTCTGTTCAGTTCAATGGGGCTTTATTTCCAGTGCAAGTGTGAAATAAAATATAGTTGGATAATATAATAAACTAATATTAATAATAAGATAAGTAGACGGGGCAATGTGTAGCTTTAGCTGTGAGCTTTCCTGAAGTTCTCCATCCCAGCAGTCAGTGAAGGCATCAGAGTTCATGATGAGATGGGAACTGAGGTGGACGCAGACGTCTTTGAAGTAGCAGCAACCCAAAGCTGGAGTTTTTACTGTCAGACCTGACAACGGTAAACCTTGTTCCCATTTCTGTCAGCGTGGTCCATGGAGTGTTCAGACCCAGCTACATTTAGTGAAAAACCAACGAACAGCAGGTTCATTTCTTCTCTCCTGAACTACACTTAGATTCCCAGGGGACAACCTCTTCATGTGGTAACCAGTCCAGCACTGTAAGTTTCAGCCTGTCTCTCAGATGGTCATCCTGGATGAGGAATTAAGAGCTTCCAGAAAACGACAGAAGTGCTGCACCTGTAAAATCTGTTGTTCATCCAGAGACACAGAACATCAGTAACCAGACTGTGTCCCTGATGCAGACAGACTGAGATAAGGTCTCTCAGTTCTGAAGCTGACCAACTGTTAGAGTCAACAGAAACAGTCATGAAGGCATCTCAACTCTCTCTGAGCCTGTTTGATCAGAGTTTGGTTACAGTCGATGGTCAGGACATGATAATGGGAGAATGATTCTAGGCTGGAATTCTCCTTTGAAAAACAAGAGATTTTAAATGCACCGTGTCTTTAACAACAAGCTCTTCAGCTCAGCTTCACTGAGCAGTTTAATAACAAGTGAGAAGGGGAGCTGTCACTAAACTACAAACTAAAGCTTGGGTGGAAATGTTTTTGTATAAATTGTATTCAGACGTGTGTGTAACGCACCTGGAACGCTTTGATGTCGGAAGTCGGATATTTCAACTGGGAAATATCCCAGTTCCGACCTGTCTTGAACGTGCCATAATCCATGTACACACAACAGCAGGTAGTACTAATATGGACATTTTTCTCATTCACAGTTCAGTCCTACATCTGCAGTACAAACATTCTTTCTCTCTCTGTTTCCCTTAAAAACAGTAAACTCTCCCTTGTGATCTAGTGAGTCCTGTGATTTCCTGACTAAAGTACTGTAACACTCGGTTCTCACAGCGGCCCCAGGACTTGTTTCCCCACTTGAAGAACTCAGCAGAAAGACAGTGTTGAAAAGCCAGCAGGTTCTTGTTGATCCCAGCGGTGAGCGAGCCTCGGACACTCAGGCGTCAGACGTCTCAGCCGCAGTTTGTCGGGGAGCTTTAAAGTCCCAGACTCCGGTCACGCACGGTTTCACCTTCAGCTCAGAGCGTCCGAGTCCTCTCACACGAGTGACGGCGACTCTTGTTTTCTAATAAACGGCGTGAGGCGAGCTCGTCTTCCTGTGAGTTTTCTTCCAGACTCAGTGGGAAACACTCAGCATCAGAGTATCACCGGAGTGAGCTGCTCGTCTCTGAGCATGCAGCTTTAATCCTGCTTCAGGGTCAGCACTATCTCACCACTGGAACGAGGACGGGCTCGTCTGGAGGACGCTCACGTGAAAATCCATTTCCATTCCAAAGCATGGTTTACCTCTCACTGAGCTCCTCCCCCACCACAGAGGGGTTTGAAGAGCCTGTCCAACTTTAAAATGAGCAGCAACATGAAGATCTGTGTTTCTGTTCAGGACCCTGAAGATCCTGATGTCATGAGGAATCTCACTGCCTCACCTCTGACCTTTACAAACTCTCACTGTTTTATCTCTCTGTTCCTCATCAACATTAGCTCTTTAGCTAACTCCGCCACATTTACACTGATGTGTGAACTGAGATGTTGGTTAATGTCCCTGCCAAAGAAAGAAAGAAAGAAAGAAAGTGTGTTGTTCTTCTTCTCTCTCTGTAGGGTCACAGTGCAAATCCCCCCAAAGTCCCAAACCCAGAAGCACCTTCTCCGTAAGCCCTCAAACACATCAGCAGAGGTCAGAGGTCAACACTGAGGGGAAACACTGGCTGTAATCTGAAGCAGCGGGTGGCCAGTATGTAGTACATAACTGCATACTGCGTTTCATAGTATGGAACGGGCTCAGCCGGGTTCTGCTTCTGGAAAGGAAACAATAGGAGGAAAAGAAATGGAAGAAGCACTTAAAAGGTGGAAAAAAGCCAAAAGCTTAATATGAGCTCTTTAATGCTTTGTTTGTTTGTTTGTTTTAAAGGGACAGTGCACGTTGGTGAACAGAAGGACTAAGTCCAAAATGTAAGCGAGTCAGATTTAGCCAGTACAGACTCATTTAATCTGGAGTCCCTGGCAGGTTGATGGCAGAACAAAAAACAGAAAACATGTCGTCCAGAAAACATTCAAACAAACTGAAGCACATAATCCCAAGCAGAGAACCCAGGAACATGGATAAAACATAAAGACAGACAAAAGCAGACGAGCACAGATAAGATGGCACATAGAAGACATCAGCATGTGAGCACAGACATTTGTAAAACACTGACAGAAGCACTACTGCACATTCTGACTACATATCTGGATTTGTTGTGGGTAGTAGTACAGATGCAGCTGGCTACGTTACCTTGGTTACAGGTTGTTTTACACAAGATTCAATTAGAAGAAAATGTTCCTGCTTCTTCCATTTATTTTCCTTCTGTTGTATTTTTCTGCTTTCCAACAGCGGGAACCGGCTACTGCAAAATAAACCTGTTAGCAGCTTCATACTGCGTACTACTATGAAACGCAGTATGCTATATGTAGGACACACTCATGCTCGCAGGTAGTATGTAGTAGGGCTGGGCTATAAAACAATAATGAGAATTCTATCATTTTCCTCAGGAACAAAATAACAAATGTTCAATAAGTGTTTGATTGAATTCATTTGAATCAGGAACGAATCAGCACTTAATGTTTCTACTAAGATCTTTATTTTGTTGAGGAAAAGGGACTGAAAACAGATTTGACTTCATTTTCCTCCTGCATATTTGTTGAAAAGAGATTTTCTCACAATAGTTGTGAATGTTCTGTGAAGTGATCCACTGTTTGGCATCAAGTGTTTTTTCTGAGCAGAAAGAAAAGTTTCAAAGTCAGGAGCAAAAATCAGCCTTTAAACACATTGATCCTGATAATTAGACAGATTTAATGAGATGAAATAGTCATTTTTGGCCGTACGGCCCAGCCCTGCTCTGTAGTAGACAGTTCAGATTCCAGCAGCTCAGAGGTCAACACTGAGGGGAACACACAGTCAGCAGCAGCAGAAGGAAAATGTGTGTGTGGATTTAAAGTTTTTCACTGCAGCTCGACACAGTGACGCTCAGAGAGTTTGTGATTTTAAGACATAACGTTCAAAATGTCAACAACAAAGTCTCTGAATCAGAAACGATGACACAGTAACTCTTAATCTGCACAACGACGAGGAGTTCATCCTGAAATCAGTTCAGTCAGTTTCAATCAGGTCCTGCAACAAATCCAAATAATAAGAAATCTGTTTAGTCCAGTAACGGGGAAGGGAGAGAGGCCACGGGGAATTAGAGTTTTGTTAATGCACTTTGCTTTAGTTTATTGTCCTCTAACCGACGCAGCTTAAATCCTGCTGCATGGAGAGTAGGAACGTGTGTGTGTGTGTGTGTGTGTGTGTGCAGAAGCAGAAGCCTCAGAGAGTGAAGGCCTTCGTTCGCTTCCTGTTCTGTCCTCTATCACGGCTCTGTCTGCGTGGACACAGTAAGGACAAAGACTCAAAGACCTGAACCTGACTGCACCCCCACGATCCCCTGAAACAAAACCCTGAAGCTGCTTTTAGTTCCACCTGACGGCTTCATGTTGTTCCCAACACCGTGACTCCATCTTTGTTTGCTTTTTCACTTCCTTCTTCAAACTCACAGAACTTTAGTTTCAATTCTAGTAGAGATGAAAAAGTTTCCAAAGATCCCAAATGTGTCTGAATGTGTTTAAAATGATCCAGCAGACATCAAAAGAATCTTTGACTGGATGGAAACAACAAGGAGCTTCAGTGAAGATCTGCAGCAACACCAAACATCAGATATCTAACTGCTGCTGCTGCCTCTTGGATCCAACCACAGGAGATCTGAACGCTCCTGCACACAGTGATACGTGACAGAGTCCAGACCTGAACCCCCTCTGACACGAGCCGGACCCGACCTCGCTGACGGTGTCTGAACAGGATCGAATCCTTGGAGGACGGACGTGGAGCCGTCCACATACTTTTGGCCACATGGTGTATCTGCTGTGTGAGAAGCTCTCAGTGTGCTGCTGGGATCAAACCTGTGACTCTGTGTTTCCTAAATGTTTTCAGGAGATGATTCGTCTTCTAATTCTTCTTCTTCTTATTTGAAGGTGTTGGCTGAAGGGAAACTGTACGGCTGTTTATGAGAGGAGGGTTAATGTTAACGTCCACTTTGATTTGACTCATTAAAAACAGCTGAAACGACTCCGCTGGGATTTTAATGGACACACTCTGTTTTACTGTCTTCTTTCTTTTTTTTGACTTTCTTCCTTCTACAATCTCAACTCTTTGTCCCTCCTGTCTCTTTTAAATTCATCTTTCTTTCCTTTTTCCCCTCTTGACCTGCAAATAATGATTCTTTTCCATCTCCAGAGCTCAGGCTGACGTCTACAGAGCTCCTGTTTATTCACTTTACTGAGATCCAAAAGAGAAAAGCAGCAACTCGTCACACTGGAGAAGCTGGAACACAGAATTATTACAGACTTTTTCTTCCCTTTTCCAAAGCTCTTCCTACAGTCTGCATCACCAACATGCATCTGGGCCAAACAGTTCATCTCAGAATCACAATCAGCTTTATTTTCACATAGCAGCAATTTGCCTCGGTGTGTTGCTGCTTAACAGGACACAGAAACAGAAGTATAGAAATATAAAGAAAGAGAAAGTCAAGAGATCCAAAATGTACAAGTACACAAAATAATCCAACAAATAAACAGGAGATTTGACAGGAATGTGCAAAAATTCACCTCCAAAACTGACTCAAAGCATCAAAACACAGATTTTGTCCAAATGTTGTGAAAAGTAGCAACAAGAAATGTTAAGTAAGAAATGAAAATGCTTTGAGAAAGGTTTGTTTGCACAATAAGAAAAGCTGCAGAAGAAAGAAAAAAAGGAAGTGAAGCTAAAAGAAAAAGAAGCTGCTGATTTCTGCATTATATTCTGTTCTAGTTTTAGATTTGAATCCTCACCTGCGACCTATATTTAGTGTTTCCCTTCATAGAAATAAAGACATTTCCAGCAGATGTTGGTGCAGAAAATGTTTCCAGAATGCAGGAAATGAAGTGTTTGATGGTCAAAAGGACCCCAGACCCCCATATATTTCATCATCACATCTGAGCCCTGATGTCCACTTTTCAACACAAAGTGACGCCCTTGGAACAACAGGAAGTGTTCTATACAGAAATAAGCTTCTCAAGTCTTTTTCACATTAATCAGTATTTCATTCCATATTAAGAAAAACAGATTTTCACTTTATTGACTATTCGGCCAGACGCCACAGTCTAAAATGATGATTTAGTTATTTTGCAGATATTATTAGCAGACTTTCATCAAATGTCCAAAACAAGCTTGAATGATGTTTTGAAACATTATTATTTGTCCATTTTACACAAAGTCCGTCAAAGTCAAAGTTCCAAACTCTGCAAACTGAATCAGATATGGTTTGAAAGTTTGTTTTCTAGAGCACAATCAGATATCTAGAAGAGATGTGTTGATGTGACAAACTGGAATATGTTTCTAATGCGTTAGCTAATCTTTAAAGCCTGTTACACTGGGCTCTCGTCTTCCAGCTTTTTTCACTTGCTAACATGCATCGGTCCAAACTCTTCACACAGTCAGAGAAACACAAACTGTCAATCACACACATTCAATGAGCACTTTTTTCTTTCCTGCTCCACCTCCTGCAGAACTCTTTCTATTCTATCAAAACAGAATGACAATGACAAAAACAATGTGAAATCTCTAGAAGAGCTCAGCAGAATATTGACTTCAATGCGTCTGTGTGTAGAGAACTGTGTGCAGTGTTTTGAACAAAGAGCTGCAGTCTGAGTGGAAAGCAGGAAATGTGCTTTCATTTGAGCAGATTTGCTTCAGAGGGTTGGAACATGAATTCCAGGTGATACTGCAGCACTGAACTTTAGTTTGAACTTTTTCTTTTCCAAAGTAAATGACTGTACGGAATGAGAAAGAAACAAGTCCTGCATTTCTGATTCCTTCTTGTTCCATAGACTTTAGTACAGTCCAGAATGTGAAAATCTGTTCTTCTGGAATAAAATACTGATTGATGAGAAAAATCCTTCACACTTCAAAGATCAAAGTTCATCATTTCTGTAGAATGCTCCTTGGAATCAGTGTTTTAGCTCAGTGTGTTATCAGTGACAGTGTTTGCTTTCTGACTGAGAGTTGTTGCCTGTGTTTGGTCCAACCACTTTATTTTGAGACATGTATGAAGTGTTTTGCTGCTTTTAGTGAGTGTTGGAGGTGAGATGAACTGTTTGGCCCAGATGCATGCTGCATCATATTAGAATCTATTACTATCTCTGAGTTGTACTCTGATCTGTGGAGCCAGTGAGTTCTTGGAAACGTTCTTGTGAGACTGGACCTTGTCAGATTCCCAGAGAACACTGATATCTAGCAGCCTGACGCCTGAGCTGCTGTCTCTACCTGATCAGTCTAACTGTTGGACAGTTACATGAGAGAAAGAACTAGAGCTGGAAGGTCAGTGAACACTTGAGGGCTCAGATAATGACTCCAAGCTCCACCTGTCTTACCTTTCCCTGTTACATGAAGCCTCCTAAGAAATATCTGGAACAGTCACTGGATGCATTTTGTGTGAAAGAAATCCGTCCGATCCATCAACTAATCACTTCATCTATTAAATATTTCAGCTCTACTTTCCTCCTCTCAATAGTAGCTAAAATAATCATTAGTGATGTTACACAGCGTGTTTCAGAAGAAAGTTAGAGGAGCTTCATGTGAGGAAATTAAGAGCTGAGGAGTTTTTAAAAGATTCTTTTCTTTTCCTGCTTCACTTTATCAAACAAAAACTTTTCACCTAAAATGAACTTTTGTCCTTTTTTGTGATTATCTGCAGTGGTGAACATTAAATAAGTCCATTTGCCTAAGTACTGTCCTTAAGTACACATTTGTACTTTGCTTGAGTATTTCTCCTTCTCCTCCATCTCAGAGGGAGATATTTTTACTTCACTACATTTATCTGACAGCTTCAGTTACTTTACAAAGTCACATGAAGAGTTTATAAAATCTGATGTTTAGTTAGAAATGAAACTCCAACAGTTTCTACAAGTACAGCTGAAATGATTCGCTGAATGACATTGAATAGAGGCGTTAAAGCAACGGACAGCAGGAGAAAAATAATGTGTTTTTGAACATTAAAGCTTGGAAACATTTTCTAGTAGAAACCCAAAATAAAAGTCTGAACCTGAAAATGAGCTTAATGTGGGACCTTTAAGTTCCACTACTTCCCCCTAGAGGCTGTGATGTGCATTACACAAATACTCTTTTTAAGGACAGAGTCCTCACAAATCCACAAATTTTACTGGTTTACAGAAGCAGTATTTGTAGCAGCAGCACTATTAGAAGTGACAATAATTACAAACTTTATCTGTTTAACAGCTTTTAAAACAAAGGTAAAAAGTCTTTACAGGGACAAACGAGGAAAAAGGCCTTTAAAGAAAAATGTTTGGAAGCCAAAGTCTGTTTGAAGAAGAGCTTTAAAAGCAGACACCATCTGTGGCAGCCTGAGGTTCTGGAGGTTCTGGTCCCCCTTTGTTAGGAACCAGGACTGAGGAAAAGAGTGAAGGGCCCCGCCCGGGGATCTCAGGCTGCATTCTGCCTCATTACAAACCAACATGTCCTAAATCTAGTAGAGTACCAACGTGATCCACACTGCTGCTTCATGACATCTTTCAGTGCTGAGCTGATCTTTAGTTCATCAGATGGTTAGTTAGCTCCATCTAGTGGACAGGTAGCAGAACTACATCACCTGATGTGTGATTCCTCTGACTCTGACTGGGTTTCTGCCACAGGTTAGACCGGTTTGGACGTCCCTCTGATGTTTTGTAGGCGTGGACTCTGAAGTTGTGAGGATGTGACGGCGTCCTCAGATCAGATGCACACAGACACCAGGACTGACGAGGAAGAAATGAGCAGCTTCTTCTCTCCCAGTGTTTCCTCCACACATGAAGGTGCAAAGTGTCTGTAAGTTGACCTGAAGTGAGTTCAGCAGGTGAGAATCCGAGCAGAGGAATCTGTAAATGTCTGATAATCAGGATCACTTTGATCACATTGTGCTGGATCACTGTTTAACTGGACAGTAGAAATGCTTCTTGATGCTGATTGGCTGTTTCTAAATATCTCTTTGATTCTCTTTGGTTCGGTCTCTGTTCCCTACTTCATTCTGTTTGTCAGTTATTTCTTGTTTAAGGTTTGGTGCCTGCTCTTGTGCACCACGTATTTACACTAACGAGCATACTTTGGTAATGTCAGGTGATCTGCTGGCTGACTTCACTCCATGCCTGTACGTGTGTGTGTGTGTGTGTGTGTGTGTGTGTGTGCGTGCGTGTCCAGACTGGTGGTGATCAGTACAGATCATGTGAAACTCTCAGCAGAGATGAGAAGGAAACTAAACAGCTCTCCTGTTAGCTGCTTCCATACATGTAGTTTGCTCATGTTGTCATATCAGATGGTGTGCTGAGCCATGCAGGGTACTTCTTGGCCGGATGTGACCCACGGGTCACCAACTGATAGGGCTTCTGTAGAGGATCAACTTTTTTTGTCCAGACCCATCCAGGCTGTGATTGGTCGGTTCATAAAAAGTGACATTGATGAGCATCTTTATGTAGAGGGCTGAAGGCACCAGATCTTCAGAGATTATCAGAAAGATAGTTTGTTTATTTGTTAGGACATTAACTGTTATATATATTAAATATGCAGTTCCACCACAGAGGGTTAAAACAATACAGGACAATAGATGAGACAAACAGCAAACACACAGTTTGAGTGAACAACTGGATTTAAAAACACTCATCTGTAGCCACGTACATAATGTAACACACCCAGCTGCAGAATGAGGTCTGTCTTCTTCTTCTTCATTCCTGACTCAGAGTTTCTTTCTGTTCAACCTGTTTCCTCGTCTCTTGAGACGAACTGAGTAAAAATAATTTCCTTGTGTTGAGTTTTTCCTTTGTTTTCAAAGGTTTTGATAGAGTTTAGTTTGAGTTTTCCTGAGCAGAAGGACAATCAATAATAAATACGAAAATAAATCTCCCCCATAGCCTGATGACTCTGTAAAATATTTACACAGCTTGAAGTGCGGATAACAAAAGGTGACAGTGCTCCCCATTCACACGGTGTGTGACCTGGGGTCCTGCCTGGTGTGGTAAACCCCAGCCTCTATTGATCTGTTACTGAGTGCCTGTCAGTGCTTCTGTGCTGTCCTGTAGTCCGGCCTTTTCACGCCACTGGTTGGATTTTTTGATATCAACCACTTCTTCTGTCAGTGGGGGTCTCTCTTGCTGGGGTCTCTCCATGAAGGGTCTTCCTCCTTCTTGTCCTCATCCTCAGGTTTCTGCTACCAGAGGTATTCACTTAGCCCTTCATCTTAGGGGGTCATCCTCCTAACAAAGATGGGGACTCGAGTTTGAGACTCGGACTCGAGTCACACACACAGTGACGTCAGACTCGACTTGAGACTCGTCATCAAAAGACTTCAGACTTGACTCGGACTCGAGGTGTGGGACTCTTGAACAATGTGTAATTTTGGGAAACCTCTGATGAGTTTGCTGTTAGAAGCCTCCCTGCATTACCTGCAACCTGCCTACATAACACAGCTACATATCTGCTGCGTGCAGTCGTGAGAGAAGACAACAAAAACTGATTGCCGTCCACAGGAGCGCCACAGCATGTTAAAGCATGTTATCAGTCTCTTTACAACTACAGCTGCACCTGTGTCAAACAGACATAACATAAAAACAATCATCACTTTATGTCCCTGGTGACAGCAAAGGTTTGTCTTTGTGAAACTTTAAAGTTTCTTTTATTGGAATAGCCGGATATTTACGTGATTATGGGCAGTAACAGAATCCTGTTGTTACAGAAGCATTATGTGTTTGGTAGGCTTGTGTTTGATATCCTTGTTTATATTTGGAAAACAGACTGTAGCCTATAATTTACATGGCTTCCAGCTGAGTTATATATAAAATAAAGACATGATCTCTTTTGCAATTATCTTTATGACTACATTATTTCAGCTGAGTACATTGTACTCTGAGAAATTGTATGTGTTACTGTTACTGTACTGACATGTTAGCTACCACTGGCTGTGTATTGGACCATTCAAACCATTAATCACTTACAGCTCACTGCAACAACCACAAGTCATCAGTCTCCAGCACAAAAAGATGTTTGAACAGGTTAGACCGGTTTTGACGTCACTCTGATGTTTTTTAGACTCTGAAGTTATGAGGATGTGACGGCATCCTCAGCTTGGATCCACTTGGCTCAGGTTTCTGGTTTAACTGTTAATACTCTGAAGTTAAGTGCATGGATGAAGTGTTCAGGGCTCAAATACAGACATCTTCCAATACTGAGACACACTTGGTTTCCCTGAAGACCCTTTAGCACAGTCCAGGTCTCAGCTGTCCCAGAGGCTCAAGGATCCTTTCTAGATGGACCAGAGTCAGCCAAGGGTGGAAGGGAACTTAGGCATTGCTTAGGGCCCCTCAGCCATCAGGGGCCCCACAGGAATAGAGGGGGACCAAAGTAAAGTTTGCCATCCTCTGTCTCTCTGGTCATGATTTAAATATTTAAAGACAGAAATAAAGATTTAAAGACACAGACCTTGAGGAGAACTAATGTGTCCTGAGATGTAAAGCTTGTTGTAATGAATGAGTGCAGCTCTCTCAGCATGTTGTTGTGTTTGTGTGAAGGTGTGGGCTCTGGTATGAATCAGTGTGAGGACAGAGAGGAGGGAGTCCCTCCCTCTAAAAGCACTCTGTGTGGGGAACATGACAGCCAGACCAAAGCTCAGAGGTGAGATGGGAATCTCTAACTGTCCAGGACTCAAATCACTCCACCATCATTATTCACACTCAAAGCTCTGTGTGTGTTGTGTTGAAGCCCAGAGCAGCAGCAGGGACCACACTCTGCTGGACCTGGACCTGGACCCAGCAGTATGTCCATGAAGAGTGACCGGTCAATGGAAAAAGCTATTGTCTTCAAAGGTGGACCCCAATCTGCTGGACCTGGACCTGGACCTGGACCCGGACCCAGCAGTATGTCCATGAAGAGTGACCGGTCTATGGACAAAGCTGTTGTCTTCAAAGGTGGACCCCACTCTGCTGGACCTGGACCTGGACCTGGACCTGGACCTGGACCTGAACCCGGACCCAGCAGTATGTCCATGAAGAGTGACCGGTCCATGGACAAAGCTATTTTCTTCAAAGATGGACCCCACTCTGCTGATCAGAGGTCAGCATGTTAAATGTTTGTGTCTCTCCTGAGATGAGGTTTGGTGTCTTTGTTGTGATCACTTCATGTTCTTAACTCTTCACTTTTTTTCAAACTGGTCTCACATTTTGCAGATCTTAGTCCAAATATCAAAACCAGGATTAAAATCCACAAACAAGCTGGATGCGGGTTTGAGAATGTGTAAGAACATTGAAAGTGGAGTGATAAATTAGCTCCTTCATGCAGTTTTTCAAATCAGGATCCACATTCACAAATCTCAGATCACAAAATAAAATCTGGGAACAAAGTCATCATTTTTATTCCACATTTAAACACGAGTTTCCTCATTTCATTAGAACACACAGGAAGGGGGGGTCAGGAAGGGTTAGCAGCCCAACCTGCATCTTTTATGAGGGCTGTGATTAAGTTTCTTACTACAGGATTATGTAAATACACTCAATGTGATCACGTCGTCAAACAGAACACATTGTTCAGGATTCAGATTAAAAAGAGAGATGGGTATATGTATTGACCTGTTGTATTCAGATCATATGACACCCATCAGCTGATCCTAGGTAAACATTTTAATGGAGGGATTTCCTGTCATCCAATGGGTATTATGTCTTTATCAGACAGTTAAGTAGTCTGTTCTGCTTCTGCTCTACTTCACAGAGTTGATCAGCAGAGCTCAGAGGTTCCCAGTGGTCAGTCTGCCCAGCAGCAGCAACCAGACCTGGACTCCATATTTATGGTGTGTAAATGTACAAGCTCAGCTACTACTGCTAATTCCAACAGCCACAAAGTAAATAGTGAAGCAGCATTCTGATCCAGTCTCCATGCTGCACTCTGCAGACCAGCAGGCTTTCTGTCTGTCACAGATGATCTGATGTTGACTTCTACCAGTTCAACTTTACATTTTCTTCTGTTCCAGCTGCTCCAGGAAAACATTGTCAGCTTTGTGAAGAACGAGGTGAAGAAGTTCCAGAGAGTTCTGAGTCCAGGTTACCCAGCATGCTTAGAGAGTCAGAGGGAGGATGAGGAGGTGTTGGACGGTGAGGAGGAGGAGCAGAGGAGGAGCAGCAGAGAGGCATTTCTGAAGATCACACTGCACTTCCTGAGGAGAATGAAGCAGGAGGAGCTGGCTGAGCGTCTGCAGAGCAGTAAGAGGATTTGAACAGATTTAACTTGATGGAAAGAGGAAATGGAGGCAAAATGGGAGAAGTTTCCATTTCAAACTCTGCTGTTAATATGATGCACACATTTGGATCAGATCTATGAATTCTTCTGGGCTGAAACTCAGAAACTGTTCACAGCTGATGAGCTGAAGAGATTTCATGGAGGAGGAAAATAAATACCATCTTGATGTCTTAAAGTTTACATTTATCAGATTTACTGTAGCATCCACTTATTAATCACATTTCTTCTTTCTTCATTCAGGAGCTGCTGCTGCAGTGTGCCGACGTAAACTCAAATCTCACCTGAGGAAGAAGTTCCAGTGTGTGTTTGAGGGGATTGCTAAAGCAGGAAACCCAACCCTTCTGAACCAGATCTACACAGAGCTCTACATCACAGAGGGAGGGACTGCAGAGGTCAATGATGAACATGAGGTCAGACAGATTGAAACAGCATCCAGGAAACCAGACAGACCAGAAACAACCATCAGACAAGAAGACATCTTTAAAGCCTCACCTGGAAGAGATGAACCAATCAGAACAGTGATGACAAAGGGAGTGGCTGGCATTGGGAAAACAGTCTTAACACAGAAGTTCACTCTGGACTGGGCTGAAGACAAAGCCAACCAGGACATACAGTTCACATTTCCATTCACTTTCAGAGAGCTGAATGTGCTGAAAGAGAAAAAAGTACAGCTTGGTGGAACTTGTTCATCACTTCTTTACGGAAACCAAAGAAGCAGGAATCTGCAGCTTTGAAGAGTTCCAGGTTGTGTTCATCTGTGACGGTCTGGATGAGTGTCGATTTCCTCTGGACTTCCACAACAATGAGATCCTGACTGATGTTACAGAGTCCACCTCAGTGGATGTGTTGCTGACAAACATCATCAGGGGGAACCTGCTTCCCTCTGCTCGCCTCTGGATAACCACACGACCTGCAGCAGCCAATCAGATCCCTCCTGAGTGTGTTGGCATGGTGACAGAAGTCAGAGGGTTCACTGACCCACAGAAGGAGGAGTACTTCAGGAAGAGGTTCAGAGATGAGGAGGAGGCCAGCAGAATCATCTCCCACATCAAGACATCACGAAGCCTCCACATCATGTGCCACATCCCAGTCTTCTGCTGGATCACTGCTACAGTTCTGGAGGAGGTGTTGAAGACCAGAAAGGGAGGAGAGTTGCCCAAGACCCTGACTGAGATGTACATCCACTTCCTGGTGGTTCAGTCCAAACTGAAGAAGGTCAAGTATGATGGAGGAGCTGAGACAGATCCACACTGGAGTCCAGAGAGCAGGAAGATGATTGAGTCTCTGGGAAAACTGGCTTTTGAGCAGCTGCAGAAAGGCAACCTGATCTTCTACGAATCAGACCTGACAGAGTGTGGCATCGATATTAGAGCAGCCTCAGTGTACTCAGGAGTGTTCACACAGATCTTTAAAGAGGAGGGAGGGCTGTACCAGGACAAGGTGTTCTGCTTCGTCCATCTTAGCGTTCAGGAGTTTCTGGCTGCTCTTCATGTCCATCTGACCTTCATCAACTCTGGTGTCAATCTGCTGGCAGAGGAACAATCAATATCCCGGCTCTCTAAAGTCTTTAGAGACAAACCTAAACTAACACATCTCTACCAGAGTGCTGTGGACAAGGCCTTACAGGGTCCAAATGGACACCTGGACTTGTTCCTCCGCTTTCTCCTGGGTCTCTCACTGCAGACCAGTCAGACTCTGCTACGAGGTCTGCTGACACAGACAGGAAGTAGCTTACAGAAGCTCAACAAGAAAACCGTCAAGTACATCAAGAAGAAGATCAATGAGAAACTGTCTCTAGAGAGAATCATCAATCTTTTTCACTGTCTGAATGAACTGAATGATCGTTCTCTAGTGGATCAGATCCAACAGTCCCTGAGTTCAGGATGTCTCACCACAGATAAACTCTCTCCTGCTCAGTGGTCAGCTCTGGGCTTCATCTTACTGTCATCAGAAAAAGATCTGGACGTGTTTGACCTGAAGAAATACTCTGCATCAGAGGAGGTTCTTCTGAGGCTGCTTCCAGTGGTCAACGCCTCCAACAAAGTTTTGTAGGTGGATATATGTATGTGCAATTTCAAAAGCGAGGCGCTCAGAGTAGAGCCCTGCTCCTTTGTGTTGAAAGGAGCCAGTTGAGGTGGTCTGGGTATCTGGTGAGGATGCTTCTTGGATGCCTCCATAGGGAGGTGTTCCAGGCACATCCAGCTGGGAAGAGGCCTTGGGAAAGATCCAGGACTAGGTGGAGAGATTATATCTCCACGCTGGCCTGGGAGCGCCTCGGGATCCCCCAGTCAGAGGTGGTTAAGTTGGCTTAGGAAAGAGAAGTTTGGGGTCCCATTATGGAGCTTCTACCCCCGCGACCCGACGCTGGATAAGCAGATGAAGCTGGATGGATGGAAATGTCAAAATGCTTCATTTTATATTTGACAAATAAATCATTCAATTTTTCTCCATTGCTTATCCTTTTTCAGGTTGAGTGGCTGTAACCTCTCAGAGAGAAGCTGTGACGCTCTGTCCTCAGTTCTCAGCTCCCCGTCCTCTAGTCTGAGAGAGCTGGACCTGAGTAACAACAACCTGCAGGATTCAGGAGTAAAGCTGCTGTTTGCTGGACTCCAGAGTCCACAATGTGTACTGGAAACTCTCAGGTCAGTATTAAGCTGTTTCTTTTAAATCATCCTCATCTAGTTGTAGGTTCATGTTAGTGGAAATGGTCTCTAGGATTTTCCTGCTCACATGATTTTCTAAAACACAGAGTTTATGCTGTTTTCCTGTTCCAGGCTGTCAGGCTGTCTGATCACAGAGGAAGGCTGTGCTCCTCTGGCTTCAGCTATAAGCTCAAACCCCACCTATCTGAGAGAGCTGGACCTGAGTAACAACGACCTGCAGGATTCTGGAGTGAAGCTGCTGTTTACTGGACTCGAGAGTGCACACTGTACACTGGAAACTCTCAGGTCAGTATTAAGCTGTTTCTTTCAAATCCTCCTCATCTGGTTTTAGGTTCATATTAGTGAAAATGGTCTGTAGGATTTTCCTGCTAATATGATTTTCTAACACACAAAGTTTATAATGTTTTCCCGATTCCAGGCTGTCAGGCTGTCTGATCACAGAGGAAGGATGTGCTTTTCTGGCTTCAGCTCTGAGCTCCAACCCCTCCTATCTGAGAGAGCTGGACCTGAGCTACAATCATCCAGGAGAATCAGGGGTTGAGTTGCTGTCTGCTGGATTGGAGGATCCACACTGGAGACTGGACACTCTCAGGTTTGGACAGACAACAAGAGCTCACACTCCTTTGGTGTCTCTATTTTCCCTTATTTAATGTCAGTCTACTGGAGTCCATTATCATCATGGATTTCTTATTTCTCCTAATTCTGTTCAGAGCAGTGAGTAGGCATGAGTTGGGAAAAACATGGATCTACAGAAGTCTTATCGATAGGAAACAGCTGTTCATTAGAAACATCAGATACTTCGATGTAAAATCATTCTCATGTGAGCCCTGCTAACAGCCTGGCTCTATGGATAGAAAACGTGTTAGACTGGTAATCTGGCATACCAGGTAAATGCCTGGTGAACTGATGAACCTTTGTGGGCCGCAGAGCAGAGGACAATATTTGACATTCTGCTCTCATTAGTTGTTTTCTTCTTCTTCTTCCTCTTCTTCTTGGGGTCTTCTTCAATCAGACAGTGAAAGCATCCTGGAGACAGTTGACCCAGATGACTTTCAGCCTGAGGAACACTGCTTCATGTTGAAAAGCAGTTAGGACTCATGTTGGATAGACAATCACTCTGACTGTGTTTCTTCCTCCAGGGTGGACCATGGTGGAGAGCAGAGGTTAAAACCTGGTCTGAGGAAGTGTAAGTGTGCATTCAATCTGACTCATGAGGACAAAACAGCACACAGTCAGTTTCTCTTTCAATACAAAGTTGATAGTTGTGGTATTTATTCATTCAAACATTACTGACTATATGCATCATCATTAAACTTTATAGAAATGAACAACATCAGCACACAAAGAATAAACCTTCAGATGTGTCTGATGATAAACTGCTGCTGTGTTGTGTCTCGTTCTCTCATCAGATTTCTGTGAACTCATTCTGGACACAAACACAGCACACAGAGAGCTCAAACTGTCTGACAACAACAGGAAGGTGACATGGGTGGAGAAGAAGCAGCCATATCCTGATCAACCAGAGAGATTTGACTTCTGGGCCCAGCTGCTGTGTAGAAATGGTCTGACTGGTCGCTGTTACTGGGAGGTCGAGTGGAGAGGAAGAGTTTATATATCAGTGAGTTACAGAGGAATCAGAAGGAGAGGAAACAGTACAGACTGTGTGTTTGGAAGAAATGATCAGTCCTGGAGTCTGAAGTGCTCATATGGTCGTTACTCTGTCTGGAACAAGAACAGAGAAACAGTCCTCCCTCTCTCCTCCTCCTCCTCGTCCTCCTCCTCCTCCAACAGAGTAGCAGTGTATGTGGACTGTCCTGCTGGCTCTCTTTCCTTCTACAGAGTCTCCTCTGACACACTGATCCACCTCCACACCTTCAACACCACATTCACTGAACCTCTTTATCCTGGGTTTAGGCTCTGGTCCTCTGGTTCCTCAGTGTCTCTGTGTTCTGTGTAGGAGGGAGACAACTTCCAGTCCTGTGGTTTAAATGTTGGTGGTGGACGAGGCTTCACTTTGGTTAACATCTGGCTCACTGATTGTGCCTTTAGAAATGTGTCAGAAATGTGTTTTCTTAGAAATGGTGAAATGATCTCCTCAGGGCTGAACTTGTGTACAAACTGTGTTGACATTGATTTTCACTTTAATAAAGTTTTCTTGATGGCTGCAGAGCTTCTCATTCACTTAAATAAAGGTTTGAAGACAAAACTCAACAAATAGTCTTGATTTATTCTGGTGCTCAAGCACATTTCTTTTCCTGCTGAGTTTGTTTCTTCCAAACACTGTTTCTGCACAAGTTTGAGATGACTGCTTGTTCACCAGGTGTTTGAACTTTTCATTTTCCATTTTAGGCTACATAGTTTCTGTATGTGACACACGTTTACTGACATAAGGCTCCAGAGACGAATATGTGTATTTAGAACATTTATTAGAGATAAAGTTAGACATTCACAGGAAGAACAGGAAACGTAGAACATGCACTATTACATTGTAAGAAATACAGGGATGAGGGGATGAGGCTAAATCAGGTTAGAAACTTTCAATGTTCCGCTTCCTTCCTGGAAGGAAGCCACCCTCTGCACACCATCATCAGCACCCAGAGGAGCCGGATCAGTGGAAGGCTGCTCCTTCCCAAGTGCCGGACTAACAGACTCAAGGACTCCTTTGTCCCTCATGCCATCAGACTCTACAACTCCTCACTTGAGGGGAGGAGGAAATAGGGCAGAGAGGACAATACGGACAATACATACATACAGACCTGGACTTACTTTAAAACCTGGTCACTTTATCACTTTAACACTGGACTCAACACTGACACTTTTTAAAATAATTTATGGTCTTTTTGTTGATATTTGACTAATGTTATTATTTTTATTATTATTATTATTATTATTATTATTATTATTATTATTATTATTATTATTACTGTTATTTTGCTTTTTTGTCTTTTTCTCTATTATTCTCTTTCCTCCTTGCTAAAACATTGATTCATGACTTACGCCACCAAGGCCATCTACCGCTGGCTGCTTTCCCACTACATCAAAGTCAGATAAGACCAGGACCCAGAGTCACATCAGACTCTCATACTACAGGGACCTGGACTCACCAGGACAAGATATGATGCACTGTGTTTAATGTTCTTCTGTGTATATGATGTGGAGTATAACCTGCAGTATTTCAGCGTGTGTAATCTGCAGTACTTCAGTGTGTGTTGTAGTAAAGCTGACCTGTTTGCTACAGTAACATCTCTGGAGACGAGACATTATCACGGAGATGGACCTGGAGGAGAGCATGGAGAAGATCGTGACCATCGACTTCCACAGTGCGGAAGGTAACGAGCGGTGAACATGGCGGTGAGGTTTATGGAGATCGCCACCATGTCCGGTCAGAAACTTCCTCTGAAGATGTCTGTGGACGACATCTCCTTTTCTGCGCACAGCAACTATCAGCAGACCAACAAGTTCATCAGAATCAGAATCAGCTTTATTGCCAGGTATGTGTACACATACGAGGAACTTCTCTCAGGATTGTACATTGCTCATGATGTGCTTACTCATACAAAAATACCATAATACAATAATAAAATTATAATAAACTAAATACACACAAAGACTACAGTTAGACAACACTAACACACTATGAACAAAGCAGTTGTAATGGGAATTCCACGAGAACACCTTTTATGACATCGTTCTGTAACTTATCACTGAGGACATCCGACCTCTGGGTATGGGGCTAAGAGGGAGGCAAGAGATGTGATGTTTTATGCCCAGGCCCGAGGAGGTCAAGATACGTCTTCCACATTCCTCTAATCTGGGTGCCTCTTTACAGACACTCTAATGTCTCTTAGGGAATCATAAGATACACTCTGTTCTCTGGTGAGATAAGACCTGACCCTGAGTGGGAGATAAAAGCTGGATGTGTAGAGACACTGCAGCTCACTCGGATGATACTCTTTGTTGCGTGTGTGTCCCTGTGAATTCCTTCTGCAGAAGACTTGAATAAATTCACCAAAAGACAAGTGTTTGCCTGAGCTGTTTATTTGAAAACTCGAATTGCCATCACACAATATAGACATATTGACGAATGTTTAGTGTAATGAGCAGAGTGCAAAGGATGCAGGAGTAAAACTATTATTATCGTTACTGCGTACATGTTGGAGGTGGATGTGATATACAGGTACACACATCTACATGTACATAAGTACACAGCGTCCTGTCCTTTTTGGTGGCAGGTCCAAACCAGACAGTGATGGATGTGCAGAGAACAGACTGGAAGATGGCTGTGTAGAACTGGATCAGCAGCTCCTTAGGCAAGTTGAGCTTCCATAGCTGGCGAAGTACATCCTCTGCTGGGCTCTTTTGATGATGGTGTCAGTGCTGGACTCCCACTTCAGGTCCTGGGATATAGTGGATCCCAGAAACCTGAAAAATTCCACAGCATACACAGTGCTGTTGAGTGGGGGCAAAGTGGGGGGGTCCTCATGACGTTTTCAATCATCTCCAAAGTTTTGAGCGTGTTAAGCTCTAGGTTGTTCTGACCATAACACAGAGCCAGCTGATCAACCTTCCGTCTGTAGGCTGACTCAACACCGTCCCGGATGAGGCCGTCGACCGAGTTTGAGCGATGGGTCTCCTGAGGTGCAGTCGTTGGTGTAGAGAGAGAAGAGCAGTGTGGTGAGCACACACCCCTGGGAGGTGCCAGCACTGATGGTCCGGGCGCTGGATGTGATGTTTCCCAGCCTGACCTGCTGACTCCTTTCAGTCAGGAAGTCTGTGATCCACTGACAGGTGGAGGCTGCCACAGTGAGCTGGGTGACTTTGGTGCAGAGGAGGTCCGGGATGATGGTGTTGAAGGCTGATCCGAAGTCCACAAACAAGATCCTTGCATATGTTCCTGGAGAGTTAAGGTGTTGCTGGATATAATGTAGTCCTAAGTTGACTGCAGGGGGTCCACAGGGGGCCTGTAGTCCACAAGGGGCCTGTAATGTCCTTCAGGTGAAACTTTCAAAGGACTTCATGACTACAGATGTCAGGGTGACAGGCCTCTAGTCATTCAGTCCAGAGATGGAGGGTTTTTTGGGGACCGGGATGATTGTGGAGCGTTTGAAGCAGGAGGGAGCTTCACACAGCTCCAGTGATCTGTTGAAGATCTGTGTAAAGATGATGGCCAGCTGGTCTGCCTAGTTTTTCAGGCAGGATGGAGACACACCGTCTGGACCAGGAGCCTTCCTGATCATCTGCCTTTGGAAGAGGTGGCTCAGGTCCTCTTCACAGATCTTGAGTGCAGATGAGAGGTCAGAGGAGGCGGGTGACTGTTTGAGGATGTTGTAGGAGTGGGGGAGAGGTGTGACTGAAGGCTTATCAAATCTACAATAAAAGCCATTCAGCTTGTCTGCCAGTTGTTGAGTACCAGCAGTGTTGGGGGATGGTCTCCTGCAGTAAGTGAGTGTCCGCAGGCCTCTCTACACTGACGCAGGATTCTTGGCTGCAAAACTGTTAGGGGAAAGGGACACTTTCACTGCATTTAATCCATCCTATTTAGGATCGGGGAGCAGTTCAGGGTTCAGGGCCTTACTCAGGGGACTCCTTCGGCAATGGTTTGTACTGGACTCAATCCAATGATCGATGACCTAAACACTTACATGAATAACGTTATTTATGAATGAAGTCGCTCTTTTCCCGCTACCCGCCTGAACCCGCCGCCTTCTCCCCTGGAGTCAGAGTCCTGGTCTTTCACTTCTGATCTAGTGAGTCCTGTGATTTCCTGACTAAAGTACTTTAACACTCGGTTCTCACAGCGGCCCCAGGACTCGGTTCCCCACTTGAAGAACTCAGCAGAAAGACAGTGTTGAAAAGCCAGCAGGTTCTTGTTGATCCCAGCGGTGAGCGAGCCTCGGACACTCAGGCGTCAGGACGTCTCAGCCGCGAGTTTGTCGGGAGCTTTAAAGTCCCAGACTCCGGTCAGCTCCGAGGCGCCGAAGTCCTCTCACACGCAGTGACGGCAACTCTTGTTTTCTAATAAACGGCGTGAGGCAAGCGTTCGTCTTTCTGTGAGTTTTCTTCCAGACTCAGTGGGAAACACTCAGCATCAGAGTATCACCGGAGTGAGCTGCTCGTCTCTGAGCATGCAGCTTTAATCCTGCTTCAGGGTCACGAGGACGGGCTCGTCTGGAGGACGCTCACGTGAAAATCCATTCCCATTCCAAAGCATGGTTTACCTCTCACTGAGCTCCTCGCCCACCACAGAGGGGTTTTAAGAGCCTGTCCAACTTTAAAATGAGCAGCAACATGAAGATCTGTGTTTCTGTTCAGGACCCTGAAGATCCTGATGTCATGAGGAATCTCACTGCCTCACCTCTGACCTTTACAAACTCTCACTGTTTTATCTCTCTGTTCCTCATCAACATTAGCTCTTTAGCTAACTCCGCCACATTTACACTGATGTGTGAACTGAGATGTTGGTTAATGTCCCTGCCAAAGAAAGAAAGAAAGAAAGAAAGTGTGTTGTTCTTCTTCTCTCTCTGTAGGGTCACAGTGCAAATCCCCCCAAAGTCCCAAACCCAGAAGCACCTTCTCCGTAAGTCCTCAAACACATCAGCAGAGGTCAGAGGTCAACACTGAGGGGAAACACTGGCTGGAATCTGAAGCAGCGGGCGGCCAGTATGTAGTACATAACTTCATACTGCGTTTCATAGTATGGAACGGGCTCAGCCAGGTTCTGCTTCTGGAAAAGAAACAATAGGAGGAAAATAAATGGAAGAAGCAAAAGGTGGAAAAGGCCACAAAGCTTAATATGAGCTCTTTAATGCTTTGTTTGTGTCACGATCCTGTCCTGTGTGCTGGGTTTTTGGGTTTGTGTTTCTGCATGTTAGTCTTGTCGTCGGTTCTGTTTAGTTCTGTCACATGTTTCATGTATTAGTTTCTTAGTGTCTGTCTTGTCTAGTATGTTAGCTCTTAGTCCCATACCTTAGTTCATGTTTTACTTTGTGCTTTGCCCCATGTCTTGGTCCCCAGTCCTGTCTTCCTGTTGGTCCCGTCTCTATTCGTACTCCGTCCTGTTTGTCAGTTGTCATGTTCTGGTCTTGTGTTCTGTTAGTTCAGTGTCTCATTTCATGTCTTACAGGTTACCTCTGGTCTGTGTTATTTTGCCCCATGTCTACCAGAGTTCTGTTTAGTTCCCATCTTCAGTCGGTGTTCCTTGTATTTATTTGGGATCTGTTTGCTGGCGTCTGTTCCTTCTGTAGTTCCTCTGTTCCTTTTGCTTTTCCACTAATACCTTGTGTTCTTCTTCTTCTTCTTCTTCTTCTTTTCCTGGCGACTTGCAACCAGTTGGAGCATTATCGCCACCTACTGTATCTTATTTACTTATGTTTAAATCCTTGAGTTTAGTCCAGTTTGTTGTAGATAAGATGAGATGTATTTAATCACCATCTTTCCGGAATTATTTGAGAGTATATTTGTAATGTCCATTTGTTTGATTCCTTCTTGTTCCAGTCCATTCCTTAGAGCCAGTCTTTGATTTGAGTATTTAGTGCACTCAAACAGCACATGTTCCACAGTTTCTTGTTGACTGCACATCTCACAATTTCCGGTTGGATGCTTTCCAATAAGGTACAGAGATGCATTTAGCCTTGTAGTGACCTAGCCTGATTCTGCTAAACAGCCCTTGTTCTCTCCTGCTCTTTCCCAGAGGCTTTTCTTCCCCACTTTCTGCTGAATCTTATATAAATGTCTTCCTTTATTTCCATTATCCCATAATTTTTTGCCACTGTATCTTAATTTTGTTTCAGTATAAATGATTTGAATTCTTCTTTGCTAATTGGTACTGCCACTTCTACCTGTTTTATTTTTCAACCCATTCTTAGCTAAAGTATCTGCCATCTCGTTCCCTTGAATGCCTATATGTGCTGGGATCCATAAAAACTGAACATCAATACCTAGACAACTTATTCTATATAGTGATAACAAATTTTCAAACATAATATCCTCCCTACATTTTGATGATGCACTTTTGAGACTAGCCAAAGCTGCACTTGAATCTGAACAAATTAGTATTCTCATGGGTTTTACTTCCTCTATCCACTGCAATGCAAACATGATTGCCATCATTTCTGCTGCATAGACCGACAAATGATCGGTTAATCTTTTAAACACCTTAATTTTTAGTTCAGGAATATAAAAAGCACAGCTTGATTTTCCGTTCTCTGGATTTTTAGACCCATCCGTGAATAAATGTACATAATACCCATACCTCTCATGTAGCAAAGTGTTCACATAAGCTTGCATACTAAACATGTTTTTACTTGAACTAATCTGTTTTAATAGAGAAAGATCAACTCTTGGCTGAGGTAGTAACCATGGCGGAACAGCTGGCGTTATGGCAGTAGGACTAGCGACCCAATTGTTGATTCCTAACTCCTTAGTAATCTCCATAATTCCATTACTGAATACCTCCTTTTTTAATTTTACTGCTTTCCCAACTTTCGTTTATAGCTCTTTTTTGTAGGGTGTGTTTCCTTTTGACTTTGTAAATTAGCCCAGTAGTTGGCCCTTAACTGTTTCCTTCTTAGCATTAATGGCATTTCTCCTACCTCCACCTGAAGCGCTGATATTGGTGTTGATTTTACTGCTCCACTACATAATCTCAATGCTTGGGCCTGAATTTTGTCCAACCTTTTTAAAGATGAACTAGCTGCTGAACCAAAAACAATACATCCATATTCTAGAACTGATCTAACTAATGCAATATAAATATTTCTTAATGCCACTCGATCAGCTCCCCATACACTGCCTGTCAGACACCTCATAATATTCAGTACTTTTTTACACTTTTCTTCCATCTTATTAAAATGATTTTTCCATGTTAGCAATATATCAAACCACAACCCCAAGAATTTAAATGTATTCACTCTTTCTAACTTTTGATCATACAATTTCAAACTAATATCTTCTCTTACTTTCTTTCTTGTAAAAAAGATGGATTGAGATTTCTCAACAGATAATTTAAATCCCCAATTCAACGACCAGTCTTCCACCACATCAATAGCTTCCTGAACTTTCTTTATCACAAATTCCATATTCCTTCCTTTCTTCCAAATTGCCCCGTCATCAGCAAAAAGTGATTTTCCAATTTCAGGATTAACTTTGTCATAAACATCATTTATCATGATAGAAAAAAGTACTGGACTAATGACGCTTCCCTGAGGGGTGCCATTTTCAGTTAGAAAAGTGTCTGATATAGAGTTACCCACACGTACCTGAATGTACCTGCCAAATAAGAAATCTTTAATCCAGTTATACATTTTACCACCTATACCCATTTTATCTAGTTTTATTAACAAGCCTTCCTTCCACATCATATCATACGCTTTCTCTATATCAAAGAACACTGCTACTAAACCCTCTTTATTTGCTTGTGCTTTCCTAATATCATTTTCCAGGCATATTAACGAGTCCAGAGTGCTGCGTCCCTTTCTAAATCCACTCTGAAAAGGTGAAAACAGCTCATTTCTTTCTAAGTAGTATGTTATTCTTTCTGTAATCATTTTCTCCATGGTTTTACACACATGTGAAGTTAAAGCTATTGGTCTGTAATTATCAGGATTTGTAGGATCTTTCCCAGGTTTCTTTATCGGAATAATAATTGCTTCTTTCCACCCTTTTGGTAATTTACCCTCCTCCCAAACCTTGTTGAATAACTCTAATACTTTACCCAACGCTGTATCATTTAAATTTTTTAATCATAATATAACTTATATTGTCTTTTCCTGGTGCAGTTCTTTTACTCTTATTCAGAGCTCTCCTCAGCTCAGGCATGGTAAAGGCCTCATCTAGAGGACTCTGATTATTGTTTCTTTTTTCAAGTACCTCCGGATATCTATCTAATGTTTTTTGTCTTCTGATTTTACCTTCTTCTGTCAAATTATCTGAACTATGAATCTTAACAAAATTCTTTGCCAACATTTCTGCCTTTTCTTTATTCTCACACGCTACTTTTTCCCCTTTCTTCAACACTGGAAGATCCTTATCTTGCCTTATTCCCCTCATTCTTTTAATCATTCCCCAAACTTTATCTAGCGGGTTGTTCTTCCAATGGTAGAGCAGAATTCTCTCCAGTATTTCTTTTTTGGCGCTTTTGATAACCTTCCTTACTACTGCCTGAGCCCTTTTGTAATTTAGCAAATTCAACATTGAATGATTTCTTTTTAGTTCTCTGAACATTTTATTTCTATTTCTGACAGCTTCAGTACATTCTTTGCTCCACCATGGTACCATTTTAACTTTCTTTTTACTAGTACTCTTTCCTATTGCTTGTGTTGCTCCTTTTATTATAGCTTTGACTATATTTTCATTTATTTCTTCTACTTCCTCTGTCATGTCAATCTTATTAAACTCCTCATCACAAGCATTTGCAAATTTACTCCAATCTGCTTTATCCAATTTCCATCTTGTGACTCCATCAAGTTCTATCCTAAAATTTTCCTCAAAACTAATTATAATTGGAAAATGGTCACTTCCTATACTATTTTCACTTTGCACTTCCCATTTACTCCCACTTGCTAACTCACTGGACACCAAAGTTAAATCTAATACTGACTCTACTCCATTACTTAGGTTGACCCTTGTACCTTGTCCATTATTTAGACATACCAAGCCTTTATCCTCAATTAATTCCTCCAATATCAATCCATTATAATCTGTACATTTCCCACCCCAAAGTGTATTATGAGCATTAAAATCCCCACACCATATTATTTTGTGTCCATGATCAAACTTCAGTAAATCTTCAATCTTCATTCTTTTACATGGATTATACAAATTAATAATTAATATATTTCTTTTATTTACCCAAATCTCAGTAACCACTACCTCTAAATCAGTATTGTGATTCATTGCAATTTTCCCATAAGAAATACCTTCTTTAATGAAAGTGGCACATCCCCCCCTTGACCGTTGTCTCTATCCTGTCTTACAACTTTATACCCTCTGATATTAAAATCCAGGTGTGGTTTCAGCCATGTTTCTTGAATACAAATAACATCAGGCTTTACTTTTAGTTGTTGTACATATCTCTTAAGTTCTTGTCCATTTGCTATAAGGCTTCTAGCATTCCATTGAAGTATAAGGAAACCCATTATGAACCTAATCACTAACCTGAGATACTCCTTCATTAGGTACTAACAATTCATGTAATTTATCTACTGTCATATCATTGATCCCCAGATAATCCTTTGCTGCCTCAACAATAGTCCTCAGCCTGGATCTTTTCTTTGTTTGCTGCATTGCTACATTCACTACCATACCTATGAAAGCTACAAATTTATACTTATCAACTATCAGTGTATCGTCATTTACTGCACACTTATGTGAACACTTTATGGCACTCATGTTATGCATCTGCGAAAGCTTAGGGAAATTCTTTGCTGAGGAGGTGTATTGACCCACTGCTTGAGAATCTGTTGTCACTCCCAATGAGACTTGTTTTGCTGCCTCAGCATATGTTACTTTATTTTGTATTTTGTATTTCTGAATTTCTTTTGCTCTTTTTTGTACTTCACATCCCTGATAGGCAGCACTATGTTCCCCCCCACAATTACAGCATTTAGCTTTAGTACCTACTTCGCAGCGGCCATATTCATGTTCTCCTGCACACCTGGCACACCTTGGCTTAGACTTGCATTGATCAGCCACATGACCCATTCTCTGACATTTAAAGCAACGTATTGGTTTAGGTATATATTCCCTCACATTAAAGCACATGCATCCTATCATTACTTTTTGTGGCATTTCTCCCTCAAATTGCAGTAGTACAGACAGACTATCCACTAATTTCCCTTGATATCTTGTAGGAAGACGTTTCACTACCGATACTCTATCTCCTTTAATTTCTTTCTTAATTTCTTCAATACAGATATCTAATGGTACTCCACTTACTCCTCTAACCTTACTATTAGCTCCAGGAATGTGGCTTTTCATTCGCACTTCATTCAGTGTCTTCATTTTCAAAATCTTTTGCTGTTGTACTCTATTGACTGCTTCAATCAACATCCTGCCTTTACTCAGAAATCTAGCTTGTTTAATGTGTCCAATTTCATCATGGATTGCCTTAGTAAGTTTTACTGGATGTAGCTTGTTACCAGAAACTTCTCCAAACTCAATCACCACTTTCCATTCTTCTGTCCCATTTGTTTTCCTCGCTTTTTTCATTTCGTTCTGTAGCTCCGACTCACTGTGACTTGACACAGAATTCTTCTTTCTTGTTCTCTTTGAGGTCACCTCATGCCATTGTCCTTGCTCGCCATCCGATTCACTTGCCATACTCTCACTATTTTCAAAAAGTTCTTCTCCCGGGCTCAAAGACGCCATCCTCTCTCGCTGCTTTCCGCTCCTCACTCTCCACCCACCCTCAATACCTTGTGTTCTAGTTAATGTATGGTCTTGTGTTTTGCATCTGTGTGTGTCTCTCTCTTTCCCCATGCTGTCTCTCTACCTGCCTCGTTAGCCCTGATCCCACTCACCTGTTTTGCTCCCGCCCTGCTCGTTAGTCCCGTGTGTGTATATATACCTGGTGTTTCTGTTAGTCTTTGTCCGGTCATGCCGTTTGTCGTGTTGTGAGTTTTTCTGCTCTGCTCTGCCTCATCTTGTCTCTGCCCTGGATCTCCCCGTTTTGGATTACCTGTGTTTTGGATTTTGTTTTGGACTCTGTCACCAGCCACTCTGTAAGTGTGCTCGCCTTTTGTTTGCCGTAAATAAACCTTTTGAACTGTACCTGCTCCACTCCTCCGTGTCCTGCATTTGGGTCCTCACCTGCTCTGCCCTGCACTCCTCACACAACCTGCTACCCCTGCACCCCAACCCTGACAGAATGACCGGACCAAACATGGACCCAGCGGACATTATCCGATTGCCCAGCACCTGGGAAGCATTGGGGGTGCCCGGTTCTGAATTGGAGGACGAGGAGCCCAGTTTCTTTGAACTGCTTTCCACGATGTGGATTACTGACCCAGAAATGGCCCTGCTTGTTGCCTCCTCCCGATGGAGAAAGACTTTTGACCAAGAGACTGTGTCAGAGTACTGCTCTGTAAACCCCCAGCGTGCTAGACCTCAGCCTGTTAGCCATGAACCTGCTAACAGGCTGCCAGCTAGTATTGGGCCACCTGATCCTCGGCCAGCTAGCTGTCTACTGGAGCCTCAGTCAGCTAACATTACACCAGATCTCCGGCCTGCAAGCACTGAGCTCCAGCCTGTAAGCCCCCAGTCTGCTAGCCTCCACATGCCTGGCCGCCAGCCTGCTCCCCGGCCCGCTAGCGCTGCTAGCTTCAGGCCACCTGATCCTCGGCCTACGAGCTGCCTGCCAGAGACCCAGCCTGTCAGCACCCAGTGTGTGAGCCACCAGCCAGCTCACACCAAACCCGACCCCCGACCTGCAAGCACTGAGCTCCAGTCTGCTAGCCTCCAGCCTGCTCCCCGGCCCGCTAGCGCTGCTAGCCTCCAGCCTGCTCCCCGGCCCGCTAGCGCTGCTAGCCTCCAGCATGCTCCCCGTTCCGCTAGCGCTGCTAGCCGCAAGCCTGATCCCCGTTCCGCTAGCGCTGCTAGCTCCAGGCCATCAGTTCCCCAGCCTGCAAGACCCCAAAGGACTAGTTCCCGGCCTGCTGGCGGCCTACTGGGAGGTATCCTCCTGACCTGCCCGGCTAGGGCTGCTAGCCCTCCGCCTGTTCGCCTGCTGGCTAGCGCTGCTAGCCCCCAGCCTGTTCCCCGGCCCGCAAGTGCTGCTAGCTTCAAGCCACCTGTTCCCAGGCCTGCTAGCACCCGGCCTGCTAGCTGCCCACCTGTTCCTGGGCCTGCTAACACCGTGCTGACTCCAGCATCCAGGTTGGTTGGGGACTCCTGGACATCAAGCTCTCTGGTCTCTTTTTTGATGGACTTGGTGTTAGAGCCAGAGAGCACGAGAACTGCCAGTCCCCAACCAGCTAGCTGTCAGCCAACTAACCCCGGATCTGCCCTGCCGGAGTACCGGCCTACTGGCGCAGCTAGCCTCCTGCCTGCCCACCTGCCTGATCCGGGCCTGCTAGCGCTGCTAGCAGCCCGCCAGAGGTCCAGCCGACTCCGGATCCCTCGTCGGTGGTCCAACCAGCACCAGCTCCGCTAGTGGCCCAGCCGACTCCTGTTCCCTCGTCGGTGGTCCGACCGGCACCAGCCCCGTTGGTGGCCCAGTCGACTCCGGTTCCCTCACCGGTGGATGGCAGCTCTGCAGTCCAGCCCTTGGTCTTCAGCCCAGCGGCCCCGCCAGTGGTCTTCAGCCCAGCAGCCCAGTCCGTGGTCTTCAGCCCAGCGGCCCAGCCAGTGGTCATCAGCCCAGCTGTCCCGCTTCTGGACCTCAGCCCAGCGGCTCAGTCCGTGGTCTTCAGCCCAGCGACCCAGCCAGTGGTCTTCAGCCCAGCAACCCAGCCAGTGGTCTTCAGCCCAGCGGCCCAGCCAGTGGTCATCAGCCCAGCTGTCCCGCCTCTGGACCTCAGCCCAGCCGCTCAGTCCGTGGTCTTCAGCCCAGCTGTCCCGCCTCTGGACCTCTGCCCAGCGGCCCCGCCAGTGGACCTCTGCCCAGCGGCCCCGCCAGTGGACCTCTGCTCAGCGGTCCCACCTCAGGACCTCTGCTCGGACCTCTGCCCAGCCGCTCCTGTGTCCGTGGACGTCTGCCCCGCAGTCCAGTCGGTGGTCAGACAGACTCCAGCTCTTCGTGTCTGGCCCTTGGACCTAAGCCCAGCTCTGCCTCCTGAGGTCCCAAGCTCAGCTTTGCCCCCTGAGAAATCTCGCCCTCGCCGCCGGCCTCCAGGGAGGATTCGTCTCTGCCGCCGGCCTCTGGAGAGATCCCGCTTTCGCCGCCTGCCTCCTGCCCGATCTCCGGCGAGTTTCCGCCTTTACCGCCGGCCTCCTGGGAGGATTCGCCTTCGCTGCCGGCCTCCTGCCCGACCTCCATGGAAGTTTCGCCTTCGACACCAGTCTCCTGCCCAGCCCACAGTGGGTTTCCGACCTCGCTGTTGGATGAACTCTGCCTGCTCGGCCTTCCCTCTGGACTGTCTGGTCCCTCAGCTCAGCTCTCAGGCCGCCCGCCTGAGGCTTCCTCTCTGGGTCGGCCTCATGAACTGTTTAACCCTCCTGTTTTGCCCGGCCTGTTGGGTCAGCCTGTTGGGTCGTCCTCCCGGGCGACCTCCTGAACTTTGTTTCCCTTTTGCCCTGTTCTCAGGCCGCCCGCCTGAGGCTTCCCCGTCGGGCCGCCCTGCCCCGTTCTCAGGCCGCCCGCCTGAGGCTCCCCCTCCGGGACGACCTTCTGAACTGTGTTGCCCCCCAGTTTTGCCTGGCCTGTTGGGTCGTCCTCCGAGACGGCCCCCCGAACTCTGCTCCCCCATGGCTCTGCCCTCGGGCCGCCCGCCTGAGGATTCCCCATCTGGTTCTCTTTTGTTCTGCCCCTTGGACTGTGTGTTTGTTTTTCTGGCCCTCCTCCTGTCCTCCCTCCGACCGCCCTGGTCAGCCTGGACTTTGTTGTTGTGCTGTTTTCTGTTCTGTCTGGGTTTTTGTTTTGGTTTTGGACCGTCTGGAGACGCTCGTCGGTGGGGGGGTACTGTCACGATCCTGTCCTGTGTGCTGGGTTTTTGGGTTTGTGTTTCTGCATGTTAGTCTTGTCGTCGGTTCTGTTTAGTTCTGTCACATGTTTCATGTATTAGTTTCTTAGTGTCTGTCTTGTCTAGTATGTTAGCTCTTAGTCCCGTACCTTAGTTCATGTTTTACTTTGTGCTTTGCCCCATGTCTTGGTCCCCAGTCCTGTCTTCCTGTTGGTCCCGTCTCTATTCGTACTCCGTCCTGTTTGTCAGTTGTCATGTTCTGGTCTTGTGTTCTGTTAGTTCATTGTCTCATTTCATGTCTTACAGGTTACCTCTGGTCTGTGTTATTTTGCCCCATGTCTACCTGAGTTCTGTTTAGTTCCCATCTTCAGTCGGTGTTCCTTGTATTTATTTGGGATCTGTTTGCTGGCGTCTGTTCCTTCTGTAGTTCCTCTGTTCCTTTTGCTTTTCCACTAATACCTTGTGTTCTAGTTAATGTATGGTCTTGTGTTTTGCATCTGTGTGTGTGTCTCTCTCTTTCCCCATGCTGTCTCTCTACCTGCCTCGTTAGCCCTGATCCCACTCACCTGTTTTGCTCCCGCCCTGCTCGTTAGTCCCGCGTGTGTATATATACCTGGTGTTTCTGTTAGTCTTTGTCCGGTCATTGTCGTGTCATGCCGTTTGTCGTGTTGTGAGTTTTTCTGCTCTGCTCTGCCCTGCCCTGCCTCATCTTGTCTCTGCCCTGGATCTTCCCGTTTTGGATTACCTGTGTTTTGGATTTTGTTTTGGACTCTGTCACCAGCCACTCTGTAAGTGTGCTCGCCTTTTGTTTGCCGTAAATAAACCTTTTGAACTGTACCTGCTCCACTCCTCCATGTCCTGCATTTGGGTCCTCACCTGCTCTGCCCTGCACTCCTCACACAACCTGCTACCCCTGCACCCCAACCCTGACAGTTTGTTTGTTTGTTTTAAAGGGACAGTGCACGTTGGTGAACAGAAGGACTAAGTCCAAAATGTAAGCGAGCCAGATTTAGCCGTACAGACTCATTTAATCTGGAGTCCCTGGCAGAGTCCAGACCTGAACCCCCTCCGACACAAGCCGGACCCGACCTCGCTGACGGTGTCTGAACGGGATCGAATCCCTGGAGGACGGACGTGGAGCCGTCCACATACTCTTGGCCACATGGTGTATCTGCTGTGTGAGAAGCTCTCAGTGTGCTGCTGGGATCAAACCTGTGACTCTGTGTTTCCTAAATGTTTTCAGGAGATGATTCTTCTTCTAAATCTTCTTCTTCTTATTTGAACGTGTTGGCTGAAGGGAAACTGTACGGCTGTTTATGAGAGGAGGGTTAATGTTAACTTTGATTTGACTCATTAAAAACAGCTGAAACGACTCCGCTGGGCTTTTTATGGACACACTCTGTTTTACTGTCTTCTTTCTTTCTTTTGACTTTCTTCTTCCTACAATCTCAACTCTTTGTCCCTCCTGTCTCTTTTAAATTCATCTTTCTTTCCTTTTTTCCCCTCTTGACCTGCAAATAATGATTCTTTTCCATCTCCAGAGCTCAGGCTGACGTCTACAGAGCTCCTGTTTATTCACTTTACTGAGATCCAAAAGAGAAAAGCAGCAACTCGTCACACTGGAGAAGCTGGAACACAGAATTATTACAGACTTTTTCTTCCCTTTTCCAAAGCTCTTCCTACAGTCTGCATCACCAACATGCATCTGGGCCAAACAGTTCATCTCAGAATCACAATCAGCTTTATTTTCACATAGCAGCAATTTGCCTCGGTGTGTTGCTGCTTAACAGGACACAGAAACACAAGTATAGAAATATAAAGAAAGAGAAAGTCAAGAGATCCAAAATGTACAAGTAAACAAAATAATCCAACAAATAAACAGGAGATTTGACAGGAATGTGCAAAAATTCACCTCCAAAACTGACTCAAAGCATCAAAACACAGATTTTGTCCAAATGTTGTGAAAACTAGCAACAAGAAATGTTAAGTAAGAAATGAAAATGCTTTGAGAAAGGTTTGTTTGCACAATAAGAAAAGCTGCAGAAGAAAGAAAAAAAGGTAGTGAAGCTAAAAGAAAAAGAAGCTGCTGATTTCTGCATTATATTCTGTTCTAGTTTTAGATTTGAATCCTCTCCTGCGACCTATATTTAGTGTTTCCCTTCATAGAAATAAAGGCATTTCCAGCAGATGTTGGTGCAGAAAATGTTTCCAGAATGCAGGAAATGAAGTGTTTGATGGTCAAAAGGACCCCCAGACCCCCCCATATATTTCATCATCACATCTGAGCCCTGATGTCCACTTTTCAACACAAAGTGACGTCCTTGGAACACCAGGAAGTGTTATATACAGAAATAAGCTTCTCAAGTCTTTTCACATTAATCAGTATTTCATTCCATATTAAGAAAAACAGATTTTCACTTTTATTGACTATTCGGCCAGACGTCACAGTCTAAAATGATGATTTAGTTATTTTGCAGCTATTATTAGCAGACTTTCATCAAATGTCCAAAACAAGCTTGAATGATGTTTTGAAACATTATTATTTGTCCATTTTACACAAAGTCCGTCAAAGTAAAAGTTCCAAACTCTGCAAACTGAATCAGATATGGTTTGAAAGTTTGTTTTCTAGAGCACAATGTTGACTAGTTCATATATCAGATATCTAGAAGAGATGTGTTGATGTGACAAACTGGAATATGTTTCTAATGCGTTAGCTAATCTTTAAAAGCCTGTTACACTGGGCTCTCGTCTTCCAGCTTTTTCACTTGCTAACATGCATCGGTCCAAACTCTTCACACAGTCAGAGAAACACAAACTGTCAATCACACACATTCAATGAGCACTTTTTTCTTTCCTGCTCCACCTCCTGCAGAACTCTTTCTATTCTATCAAAACAGAATGACAATGGCAAAAACAATCTGAAATCTCTAGAAGAGCTCAGCAGAATATTGACTTCAATGCGTCTGTGTAGAGTACTGTGTGCAGTGTTTTGAACAAAGAGCTGCAGTCTGAGTGGAAAGCAGGAAATGTGCTTTCATTTGAGCAGATTTGCTTCAGAGGGTTGGAACATGAATTCCAGGTGATACTGCAGCACTGAACTTTAGTTTGAACTTTTTCTTTTTCCAAAGTAAATGACTGTACGGAATGAGAAAGAAACAAGTCCTGCATTTCTGATTCCTTCTTGTTCCATAGACTTTAGTCCAGTCCAGAATGTGAAAATCTGTTCTTCTGGAATAAAATACTGATTGATGAGAAAAATCCTTCACACTTCAAAGATCAAAGTTCATCATTTCTGTAGAATGCTCCTTGGAATCAGTGTTTTTAGCTCAGTGTGTTATCAGTGACAGTGTTTGCTTTCTGACTGAGAGTTGTTGCCTGTGTTTGGTCCAACCACTTTATTTTGAGACATGTATGAAGTGTTTTGGTGCTTTTAGTGAGTGTTGGAGGTGAGATGAACTGTTTGGCCCAGATGCATGCTGCATCATATTAGAATCTATTACTATCTCTGAGTTGTACTCTGATCTGTGGAGCCAGTGAGTTCTTGGAAACGTTCTTGTGAGACTGGACCTTGTCAGATTCCCAGAGAACACTGATATCTGGCAGCCTGACGCCTGAGCTGCTGTCTCTACCTGATCAGTCTAACTGTTGGACAGTTACATGAGAGAAAGAACTAGAGCTGGAAGGTCAGTGAACACTTGAGGGCTCAGATAATGACTCCAAGCTCCACCTGTCTTACCTTTCCCTGTTACATGAAGCCTCATAAGAAATATGTGGAACAGTCACTGGATGCATTTTGTGTGAAAGAAATCCGTCCGTCAACTAATCAACTAATCAGTTCATCTGTTAAATATTTCAGCTCTACTTTCCTCCTCTCAATAGTAGCTAAAATAATCATTAGTGATGTTACACAGCGTGTTTCAGAAGAAAGTTAGAGGAGCTTCATGTGAGGAAATTAAGAGCTGAGGAGTTTTTAAAAAGATTCATTTTCTTTTTACTGCTTCACTTTATCAAACAAAAACTTTTCACCTCAAATGAACTTTTGTCCTTTTTTGTGATTATCTGCAGTGGTGAACATTAAATAAGTACATTTGCCTAAGTACTGTCCTTAAGTACACATTTGTACTTTGCTTGAGTATTTTCTCCTTCTCCTCCATCTCAGAGGGAGATATTTTTACTTCACTACATTTATCTGACAGCTTCAGTTACTTTACAAAGTCACATGAAGAGTTTATCATTTTCTAGTAGAAACCCAAAATAAAAGTCTGAACCTGAAAATGAGCTTAATGTGGGACCTTTAAGTTCCACTACTTCCCCCTAGAGGCTGTGATGTGCATTACACAAATACTCTTTTTAAGGACAGAGTCCTCACAAATCCTGTCCTCACAGAAGCACACAGCAGCTAAACTACAGCCGGACCCTGACCTCTGACCTCTCAGCAGTTTTCAGTCCCAGCAGTAGATATTGTACTTGTATTACAGAAGCAGTATTTGTAGTAGCAGCACTATTAGAAGTGACAATAATTACAAACTTTATCTGTTTAACAGCTTTTAAAACAAAGGTAAAAAAGTCTTTACAGGGACAAACGAGTAAAAGGCCTTTAAAGAAAAAATGTTTGGAAGCCAAAGTCTGTTTGAAGAAGAGCTTTAAAAGCAGACACCATCTGTGGCAGCCTGAGGTTCTGGAGGTTCTGGTCCCCCTTTGTTAGGAACCAGGACTGAGAAACAGAGTGAAGGGCCCCGCCCGGGGATCTCAGGCTGCATTCTGCCTCATTGCAAACCAACATGTCCTAAATCTAGTAGAGTACCAACGTGATCCACACTGCTGCTTCATGACATCTTTCAGTGCTGAGCTGATCTTTAGTTCATCAGATGGTTAGTTAGCTCCATCTAGTGGACAGGTAGCAGAACTACATCACCTGATGTGTGATTCCTCTGACTCTGACTGGGTTTCTGCCACAGGTTAGACCGGTTTGGACGTCCCTCTGATGTTTTGTAGGCGTGGACTCTGAAGTTGTGAGGATGTGACGGCGTCCTCAGATCAGATGCACACAGACACCAGGACTGACGAGGAAGAAATGAGCAGCTTCTTCTCTCCCAGTGTTTCCTCCACACATGAAGGTGCAAAGTGTCTGTAAGTTGACCTGAAGTGAGTTCAGCAGGTGAGAATCCGAGCAGAGGAATCTGTAAATGTCTGATAATCAGGATAACTTTGATCACATTGTGCTGGATCACTCTTTAACTGGACAGTAGAAATGCTTCTTGATGCTGATTGGCTGTTTCTAAATATCTCTTTGAAATCTGCTGTAGAATTTCTCTCCGAGTTAAAGAACAATGATTTCAGAAAGATTTCCCTGTAATATTGTTCATGTTTCTCAAGTAGAATCAGTAGCAGTCTGATTGTAGTCTGAGCTCACATCATCAGTGAAACATGCAGGGTGTGTCTGAACTGGTCTGACAGCTTGGATCCACTTGGCTCAGGTTTCTGGTTTAACTGTTAATACTCTGAAGTTAAGTGCATGGATGAAGAGTTCAGGGCTCAAATACAGACATCTTCCAACACTGAGACGGACTTGGTTTCACTGAAGACCCTTTAGCACAGTCCAGGTCTCAGCTGTCCCAGAGGCTTCAGGACCCTTTCTAGGTGGACCAGAGGTTGGTTAGGGCCCCTCAGCCATCAGCTGCCCTCACAGGAATAGAGGGGGACCAAAGTAAAGTTATCCATCCTGTGTCTCTCTGGTCATGATTTAAATATTTAAAGACAGAACTAAAGATTTAAAGACACAGACCTTGAGGAGAACTAATGTGTCCTGAGATGTAAAGCTTGTTGTAATGAATGAGTTCAGCTCTCTCAGCATGTTGTTGTGTTTGTGTGAAGGTGTGGGCTCTGCTATGAATCAGTGTGAGGACAGAGAGGAGGGAGTCCCTCCCTCTAAAAGCACTCTGTGTGGGGAACATGACAGCCAGACCAAAGCTCAGAGGTGAGATGAGGATCTCTAACTGTCCAGGACTCAAATCACTCCACCATCATTATTCACACTCAAAGCTCTGTGTGTGTTGTGTTGAAGCCCAGAGCAGCAGCAGGGACCAGACTCTGCTGGACCTGGACCTGGACCCAGCTGTGTGTCCATGAAGAGTGACGGGTCAATGCTGGAACCTATTAACTTCAAAGATGGACCCCACTCTGCTGATCAGAGGTCAGCATGTTAAATGTTTGTGTCTCTCCTGAGATGAGGTTTGGTGTCTTTGTTGTGATCACTTCATGTTCTTAACTCTTCACTTTTTTTCAAACTGGTCTCACATTTTGCAGATCTTAGTCCAAAATATAAAACCAGGGTTAAAATCCACAAACAGCTGGATGCAGGTTTGAGAATGTGTAAGAACATTGAAAGTGGAGTGAAAAATTAGCTCCTTCATGCAGTTTTTCAAATCAGGATCCACATTCACAAATCTCAGATCACAAAATAAAATCTGGGAACAAAGTCATCATTTTTATTCCACATTTAAACACGAGTTTCCTCATTTCATGAGAACACACAGGAAGGGGGGGCAGGAAGGGTTAGCAGCCCAACCTGCATCTTTTCTGAGGGCTGTGATTAAGTTTCTTACTACAGGATTATGTAAATACACTCAATGTGATCACGTCGTCAAACAGAACACATTGTTCAGGATTCAGATTAAAAAGAGAGATGGGTATATGTATCGACCTGTTGTATTCAGATCATGACACCCATCAGCTGATCCTAGGTAAACATTTTAATGCAGGGATTTCCTGTCATCCAATGGGTATTATGTCTTTATCAGGCAGTTAAGTAGTCTGTTCTGCTTCTGCTCTACTTCACAGAGTTGATCAGCAGAGCTCAGAGGTTCCCAGTGGTCAGTCTGTCCAGCAGCATCAACCAGACCTGGACTCCATATTTATGGTGTGTAAATGTACAAGCTCAGCTACTACTGCTAATTCCAACAGCCACAAAGTAAATAGTGAAGCAGCATTCTGATCCAGTCTCCATGCTGCACTCTGCAGACCAGCAGGCTTTCTGTCTGTCACAGATGATCTGATGTTGACTTCTACCAGTTCAACTTTACATTTTCTTCTGTTCCAGCTGCTCCAGGAAAACATTGTCAGCTTTGTGAAGAACGAGGTGAAGAAGTTCCAGAGAGTTCTGAGTCCACATTACCCAGCATGCTTAGAGAGTCAGAGGGAGGATGAGGGAGGTGTTGGACGGGTGAGGAGGAGGAGCAGAGGAGGAGCAGCAGAGAGGCATTTCTGAAGATCACACTGCACTTCCTGAGGAGAATGAAGCAGGAGGAGCTGGCTGAGCGTCTGCAGAGCAGTAAGAGGATTTGAACAGATTTAACATGATGGAAAGAGGAAATGGAGGCAACATGGGAGAAGTTTCCATTTCAAACTCTGCTGTTAATATGATGCACACATTTGGATCAGATCTATGAATTCTTCTGGGCTGAAACTCAGAAACTGTTCACAGCTGATGAGCTGAAGAGATTTCATGGAGGAGGAAAATAAAAACCATCTTGATGTCTTAAAGTTTACATTTATCAGATTTACTGTAGCATCCACTTATTAATCACATTTCTTCTTTCTTAATTCAGGAACTGTTGTTCCAACGTGTCGATGTAAACTCAAGTCTAACCTGAAGAAGAAGTTCCAGTGTGTGTTTGAGGGGATTGCTAAAGCAGGAAACCCAACCCTTCTGAACCAGATCTACACAGAGCTCTACATCACAGAGGGAGGGACTGCAGAGGTCAGTGATGAACATGAGGTCAGACAGATTGAAACAGCATCCAGGAAACCAGACAGACCAGAAACAACCATCAGACAAGAAGACATCTTTAAAGCCTCACCTGGAAGAGATGAACCAATCAGGACAGTGATGACAAAGGGAGTAGCTGGCATTGGGAAAACAGTCTTAACACAAAAGTTCACTCTGGACTGGGCTGAAGACAAAGCCAACCAGGACATACAGTTCACATTTCCATTCACTTTCAGAGAGCTGAATGTGCTGAAAGAGAAAAAGTACAGCTTGGTGGAACTTGTTCATCACTTCTTTACGGAAACCAAAGAAGCAGGAATCTGCAGCTTTGAAGAGTTCCAGGTTGTGTTCATCTTTGACGGTCTGGATGAGTGTCGATTTCCTCTGGACTTCCACAACAATGAGATCCTGACTGATGTTACAGAGTCCACCTCAGTGGATGTGTTGCTGACAAACATCATCAGGGGGAACCTGCTTCCCTCTGCTCGCCTCTGGATAACCACACGACCTGCAGCAGCCAATCAGATCCCTCCTGAGTGTGTTGGCATGGTGACAGAAGTCAGAGGGTTCACTGACCCACAGAAGGAGGAGTACTTCAGGAAGAGGTTCAGAGATGAGGAGGAGGCCAGCAGAATCATCTCCCACATCAAGACATCACGAAGCCTCCACATCATGTGCCACATCCCAGTCTTCTGCTGGATCACTGCTACAGTTCTGGAGGAGGTGTTGAAGACCAGAGAGGGAGGAGAGCTGCCCAAGACCCTGACTGAGATGTACATCCACTTCCTGGTGGTTCAGTCCAAACTGAAGAACATCAAGTATGATGGAGGAGCTGAGTCAGATCCACACTGGAGTCCGAAGAGCAGGAAGATGATTGAGTCTCTGGGAAAACTGGCTTTTGAGCAGCTGCAGAAAGGCAACCTGATCTTCTATGAATCAGACCTGACAGAGTGTGGCATCGATATCAGAGCAGCCTCAGTGTACTCAGGAGTATTCACACAGATCTTTAAAGAGGAGAGAGGGCTGTACCAGGGCAAGGTGTTCTGCTTCGTCCATCTGAGCGTTCAGGAGTTTCTGGCTGCTCTTCATGTCCATCTGACCTTCATCAACTCTGGTGTCAATCTGCTGGCAGAAGAACAATCAACACACAGGTGGCATAAAGCCTTTAGATGGAAAGCTAAACTCACACATCTCTACCAGAGTGCTGTGGACAAGGCCTTACAGAGTACAAATGGACACCTGGACTTGTTCCTCCGCTTCCTCCTGGGTCTTTCACTGCAGACCAATCAGACTCTCCTGCGAGGTCTGCTGACACAGACAGGAAGTAGCTCACAGACCAATCAGGAAACAGTTGAGTACATCAAGAAGAAGATCAGTGAGAATCTGTCTCCAGAGAGAAGCATCAATCTGTTCCACTGTCTGAATGAACTGAATGATCGTTCTCTAGTGGAGGAGATCCAACAGAGCCTGAGTTCAGGAAGTCTCTCCACAGATAAACTCTCTCCTGCTCAGTGGTCAGCTCTGGGCTTCATCTTACTGTCATCAGATAAAGATCTGGACATGTTTGACCTGAAGAAATACTCTGCTTCAGAGGAGGCTCTTCTGAGGCTGCTGCCAGTGGTCAAAGCCTCCAACAAAGCTCTGTAGGTGGATATATGTATCTGCAATTTCCAAAATGCTCAATTTTATATTTGACAATTAAATCCTTTAGTTTGTGTCCATTGCTAATCCTTTTTCAGGTTGAGTGGCTGTAACCTCTCAGAGAGAAGCTGTGAAGCTCTGTCCTCAGTTCTCAGCTGCCAGTCCTCTAGTCTGAGAGAGCTGGACCTGAGTAACAATAGCCTGCAGGATTCAGGAGTGAAGCTGCTGTCTGTTGGACTCAAGAGTCCACACTGTACATTGGAAATTCTCAGGTCAGTATTAAGCTGTTTGTTTTAAATCTTCCTCATCTCGTTTTTTGTTCATGTTAGTGAAAATGGTCTGTAGGATTTTCCTTCTGACATGAATTTCTTAAACACCAAGTTAATGTTGTTTTCCTGGTTCCAGGCTGTCAAGCTGTCTGATCACAGCAGAAGGCTGTGCCTCTCTGGCCTCAGCTCTGAACTCCAACCCCTCCCATCTGAGAGAGCTGGACCTGAGTAACAACGACCTGCAGGAGTCAGGAGTTAAGGTGCTATGTGCTGGACTTGAGAGTCCACAATGTAAACTGGAAACTCTCAGGTCAGTATTAAGCTGTTTGTTTTAAACCCCCTCATCTGGTTTTAGCTTCATGTTAGCAAAATGGTCTGTAGGATTTTCCTGCTGACATGAATTTCTTAAACACCAAGTTAATGATTTCCTGTTTCCAGGCTGTCAGGCTGTCTGATCACAAAGGAAGGCTGTGCTTCTCTGGCCTCAGCTCTGAGCTCCAGCCCCGCCCATCTGAGAGAGCTGGACCTGGGCTGCAATCATCCAGGAGACTCAGGGGTGAAACTGCTGTCTGCTGGACTCGAGAGTCCAAAGTGTACACTAGAAACTCTCAAGTCAGTATTAAGCTGTTTCTTTTAATTCCCAATCATCTGGTTATAGGTTCATGTTGGTGAAAATGGTCTGTAATGTTTTCTTGCTGACATGATTTGCTAAAACCATAGACTGTATGTAAGAAATGGATGTAGTCATAGTGATGTCACCCATTGGTTTATGGACTGCCGTTTTGAAGCCTCGAGTTTGGCCGCTATGTTGAGTTTGTTCAACCAGGAAGTGCTCGGAAGTGACGATACGGCGGAGCTAATGGCAGTGTGCGGAGCTAGCGAGCTTGCTTAGCTAGGTGCAACTGTAACTCACATTAACTGTCATTTTAACAGGGCTGATAACTTTGTCTAGCGAACAACAGTCCTAACACTAAATGTACTCACAGCCAAAGTGAACAGCCAACTCCTAATAAGGTTTTTGAAAGGATCTGGTTAAATTTACACAGTGCCGTGGGTACGAGTCGGCTCTAGGCTGATTGACAGGTTGCCACGGTAACAACTTGTCAATCATAGATAATCCTGCCCTGAAACATATTCTGCTTTGTGGTCTATTTTAAAATAAATGGGACCATAATTTTCTAAATGAACATCATTTTGTATTGAAGAAGCCTTGAAACTTGCAACTGAGACCATAAACTCATCAGGAAAGTGTTTATTGGGGTAATTATTCAGCTGAGAAGTACGGTCATTTTACCATTATTTCTCATGGAGCCAGACTTCTTTCTGCAAACAGAAGAGTCGCCCCCTTCTGGATTTTAAACATAATGCAGGTTTCAGGAACTTCCACATTCACTTCATGTTGTAGACCGAAAGCTTCCCCCTTGTCTAATTCCAGGCTGTCAGGCTGTCTGATCACAGCAGAAGGCTGTGCTTCTTTGACTTCAGCTCTGAGCTCCAACCCCTCCCATCTGAGAGAGCTGGACCTGAGTAACAACGACCTGCATGATTCAGGAGTGAAGCTGCTGTCTGCTGGACTCGAGAGTCCACACTGGAAACTGGAAACTCTCAGGTCAGTATTAAGGTGTTTTTTTTTAAATCCCCCTCATCTGGTTTTAGGTGTATGTTGGTGAAAATGATCTGTAGGATTTTCCTGCTGACATGATTTTCTAAAACACAGAGTTTATGATGTTTTCCTGATTCCAGGTTGTCAGGCTGTCAGATCACAGAGGAAGGCTGTGCTTCTCTGGCCTCAGCTCTGAGCTTCAACCCCTCCCATCTGAAAGAGCTGGACCTGAGTTACAATTATCCAAGAGGCTCAGGGGTGAAGCTGCTTTCTGCTGGACTGGAGGATCCACACTGGAGACTGGACACTCTCAGGTTTGCACAGACAACAAGAGCTCACACTCTGCAGGTGTCTGTATTTTCTGTTATTTAAGGTCAAACTACTGGAGTCCATCATTATGAAGGACTTCTTATTTCTCTTCATTCTGTTTAGAGCAATGAGTATGTCTTAGGAAACACATGGATCTCCAAAAGTCTTCAATCCAATCCAATCCACTTTATTTATAGAGCACAATTTAAACAAACACAAGGTTTCCAAAGTTCTGTACATCACAACAATAGGAGACACAATAGGGTAGAATTAATAGATAAGATAAACACAATAAAATAAAGTTATAAAATCAACTAATAAAAACATCAAAAAATAAAATCAATTAAAATCAATAATTAAATAACTAGAATCAAATAAAAACGCTCTGCCGGACAACACATTTACATCACATCAGTCACAACTATCTGGTGTTAAAATCCAGAGTAAAAAGATTGGTTTTAAGCAGAGATTTAAAATGAAACTGTGAGGAGGCTTGTCTGATGTGTAGTGGTAGTACATTCCAGAGTTTTGGAGCTGCAACAGCAAACGCTTGTTCTCCTCTAAGTTTTAGCCTAGTTCTAGGCACTGTCAGGAGCAGCTGGTCAGCTGACCTGAGAGAGCGGCTGGGAATGTAGGGGTGCAGTAACTCGGCGAGGTACGGTGGGGCAAGGCCGTTCAAAGCCTTAAAAACAAATAAAAGAAGTTTAAAATGAATCCTAAAATGAACAGGCAGCCAGTGGAGTGAAGCTAAAATAGGTGAAATGTGATCATACTTTCTTGTACCAGTTAAGAGACGAGCAGCAGCATTTTGGACCAGTTGAAGACGGGCAATGGAGGACCCACTAACCCCCAAATAAAGTGCATTGTAGTAATCCAGCCGAGTGGTCTCAAAGGCATGAATTACAGTCTCAAAGTGCTGTCTCGGAAGGACTGGTTTAATTTTTGCCAGCTGCCTTAACTGGAAAAAGCTGGACTTCACAACAGCTCTAATCTGGGTGTCAAACTTAAGGTCAGGGTCCACCTTCACCCCCAGATTCGTAATAATTTGCTTTTGATATTGTGCTAGAGAACCCAGATCAATCAGGGGGGTCTCTGCAGTGCCACTACCACTAAAGACCAAGATTTCTGTCTTTTTTTCATTAAAATTTAAAAAATTGAGAGACATCCAGGACTTAATGTCATATAACCACTCTAGCTAGCAATGGCTTAACACAGTAGGCGTCAGACTTTCTAAGGTGGACATAGATCTGACTGTCATCTGCATAACAATGAAAATAGATACCATGTTTCCTGAGAATTGAACCAAGGAGGAGTAGATAGAGGGAAAATAGGAGAAGGACAGAACCCTGTGGCACCCCATGTGACAGGGGAGCAGTCGAGGAAACAGAGTCAGCAAGGCCAACCTAGAAAGTCCGCTGGGACAAGTAGGACCTGAACCATTTTAACGCTGTGGCACTAATGCCCACCCACTGCTCCAAACGAGTAATCACGATTTCATGATCCACTGTATCAAAAGCAGCAGTCAAATCTAAAAGTACAAGGACAACACAATGACCTGAGTCAGTAGCTAAAAAGATTAAAAACTCTAGAAAAGAGAATCACTCTAGAAAAGTGGGCGTTTACTCTTAAAATTAAAGAAAAAATCCTAGTAAAGAAAAAAGTAATTCATAAAGCATCTTAAGCCTTAAAAGAGCTCTTAAGCTCAGAATTGTTAGGAGCAGAGACGAGGACTTTTAAGAGGCTTAAGAGTTTCTTTAGTAGAGGAGAAAATGGCAGAAAGACGAAGAGGGAGAAGAAATGTTTTGCAGGATGACAGTGAGTTAATCAGACGCTATTAGTGTCAGGGATCGTGTTTGTGACTGATCTTATAAGATAAACGCAAACATCTCCGACACAGCGCAGGAATGAAAGTAATCACTACACTACGATATGTGGCAATGCAGCAGTGATTTGTGTCTGTCACAACCTTCTGTAAGCGTGATCACACAAACAATTAAAGCTGATGATACACGGGACAACTTCTTGAGCAATGTTGCTGGTCAATCTTGCTAGAGGCAAGTCCGACTATGTTTTAAATGGATAGCGGCGGTGCGTGGCGGAGTGGTGGGGAAAGGGGATTACGGTAGTAATCTTTACTCATTATTATTGACGACAGCGTTGCCCTGCACGATTGCCCTAAAAGTTTCTCTGTGTATCATCAGCCTTACAGCACTTTCAGAACCTCTTATTGTGTCGCAGTTCATTTAGTTTCCACTGGACATTCCCACCTTGCAGGCTCAAAAAATTGCATGTATGAATATAGCAGCTTTATATCCTACATTTACAATGTGTGTGTGTGTGTGTGAGTGAGGAGAGAACGGTCAAATAGGAAATATTACGCATTTAATTTCCAAAGTGAAGGCTTAGAATATCACCTGTACCTAGAATCACTCTTTTTTTTCCTTCTTGGGCAACCAACCAATCACAGTCTTCAAACGATTGTGTCATACATAGCAACCGGGGTCAACCCCGCCTCCTCACTAAGATAAAAGTTTTTGTCTTTTCCTTGCTCAGAGTTGCTCTCAGATCAGTCCTGAATAGCTCTTAAGCTCAGATTCCTAGGTAAAAGTTTTTAAGCTAAGATAAGAGTTGTCTGAGAGGACTCTTAGATTCTTTGTGAATACGGGCCCAGGTTTTTTTAACAAGGGCTGCACAACGGCATGTTTAAAATTAACTGGGACCACTCCAGTAGACAGACTGCTATCAATAACCGTAGTAAACGCTGGTCCAATGGTCGGGAAAACCTCTTTAAGAAGTCAAGGAGGGACAGTATCCCCCGGAAAACCTGAGGGCTTCAAATGACCAACGATCTCCTGCACAAAAGGCAGAGTCACAGGCTCAAAAGTGTCCAGAACAGCAGAGCAGGGGACAAACACCGAAGGATCGAAACCAGGGTGTGAAATAAGTGCTCTGGCAGAAGATACTTTATCAGTGAAGAAATTAAGAAAGTTTTCACACACAGCCAGGGAAGCATCAATTGCAACAGTCTGGGATGGATTCAGAGCAGAGTTGATAACCTTAAACAAAACACAAGGCTTGCAGGAGTTTAACAGGATAATATCAGAAAAATATTTTCTTTTAACCTCTTTTACTATTAATTGGTAGCGACACCAACAATCCCTTAATATTTGAAAATACACTTGTAATTTGTCCCTTTTCCACTTTCTCTCAGCTCTTCGACACTGCTGTCTGGAAGCACGGGTGAATTCATTCAGCCAGGGTTTTTGTTTTCTGTCTGATTTTTAATGGAGCCGCTATATCAATAGCAGTTTGACAGGTGTCGAGAAACCAAGAGTTCAAAGCCTCTGTATCATTATACCCACTTTCAGGCATGATGCAGTTTTGACTGAAAGCAGTCGAGAAGTAAGCAGCAGTGGAGGAATTAATAACTCGGCAAGTTCGAGCGGCAGCGCAAGGTTTAACTGCTTGATAACAAACAGTAGTTTCAAACAATGTGATGGCATGTGATTGGAGAAAAAATCATCACAGATCTCCAAATTAAAAACAGGCAAACCATAGGATAAAACCAGATCAAGTGTGTGACCACGTTCATGTGTCGGCCCAGTTACAGAGTGGACAAGGTTAAAAGAGTCAATAATGTTTAAAATGTCTCTCGCTAATGGATTCTCAGGGCAGCACACATGAATATTACAGTCACCAACAATGAGTATATGACCGGGCCGGTCATATTTAGGCATAATATCTGCCAAGAAAGCAGAGAAGTCTGTTAAAAAGTCTTTATTATATTTGGGAGGCCGATAAACCACCGTACACAACACCGTGTAGGACTGACCCAGCTCAAACAGACTCAGTTCAAAGCTAGAGGGGGATGACAGCAATATCTGCTTGCATTTAAAGTCACTCTTAAAAACAGTCGCAATTCCTCCTTCTCTGCCAGATGTCCTGGGAGAATTTAAATAGCAACACTCGTCAGGTAAAAGTTCTGTAAAAACACTGAACTCACCAGCACTCAGCCAGGTCTCGGAGATAAAGAAGAAATCCAGTTCCCGCGATAAAAGGAAGTCCTTAAGGATAAATGTTTTATTTCCAAGTAACCTGGCGTTAACCAGGCCAAACCTAGCCGGAGCCGGTGGGTCAGGGCAAACAGCTGCCGAGGAAGCACGACGCAGAGGTCGCAGATACTCCAGATTCACTCCGCGCCAGCTGAGACAGGGAGAGCAGGGGCCGCGTGGCTGGAATGCCACCTCCAAACCCGCCACCGTGACCAGACATGAGGCAACAGGGTCCAGAGAACGTTGACCAACACACAGGCGAGGACCAGCGCCATATCCGCCTCGATCGGGGCGTACAAGCACAGCCCTCAGCCTCAGAAGACAGCCGCTACGCTTCCCCCGGCGTCAGTACCTTTTTCGTCGTGAGGGTGGAGCAGGAGTCTGGTCGAGGTAAGACGGGATATCCGAGAGGAAAGGAGGTTCAGTTCCCCCACCGTAATAATCCAATTTGCGTACATTTCCAGCTGGTATTCTCAAATCTAGCAGTGTTTCATACAAGGACAGAGTGTTGATGGTATGTACAAGTGTTAAAAACAGCAGAAACAGCAAAAACACACGGAACAGAAGGAGCGGCTGACGGCATGCCAAACACACTGGCACCATCTTGCCTCTAACATCATTGGCATTATCTTATCAATTGGAAGCAGCTGTTCATTGTAAACATCAAAAACATGGACGTAAAATCATTCTCACGTGAGCCCTGCTAACAGCATGGCTCTATGGATAGAAGCAGGTGAGGACTGGTAATCTGGAATACCAGGTAAATGACTGGTGGACCAATGAACCTTTGGGGCCGATGTATCATAAATTACTTATTTTTATAACTATTAAAAAATGGGCCAACGATCGGCCGATAAAGCAAGGACCGAGGCCCATTGGGTCATTTTCTATACTGACACTGGGTTGGCCCAGTCTCATCTCTTTCTGGGGACATGTACCCCATGTACCCATCCATCTTCATCCGCTTATCCGGGGTCGGGTCACGGGGGCAGCAGCTCCAGGAGGGGACCCCAAACTTCCCTTTCCCGATCCACATTAACCAGCTCTGACTGGGGAATCCCGAGGCGTTCTCAGGCCAGTGTGGAGATATAATCTCTCCACTTTGTCCTGGGATTTCCCCAAGGCCTCCTCTCAGCTGGACGTGCCTGCAACACCTCCGTAGGGAGGCGTCCAGGAGGCATCCTTACCAGATGCCCAAACCACCTCAACTGGCTCCTTTCAACGCAAAGGAGCAGCGGCTCTACTCTGAGCTCCTCGCGGATCGCCAAACTTCTCATCCTATCTCTAAGAGAGACGCCAGCCACCCGCCTGAGGAAACCCATTTCGGCCGCTTGTACCTGCAATCTTGTTCTTTTGGTCATGACCCAGCCTTCATGACCATAGGTGAGGGTAGGATCGGAAATTGACCGGTAGATTGAGAGCTTTTCCTTATGGCTCAGCTCGGTAACGGTACGGTAAAGGGAGTGCAATATTGCCCCCGCTGCTCTGATTCTCTTGCCTGATCCAGTGAGAGCTGAAGGCTTGGGACCGATGATGTCATCAGGACCACATCATCCGCAAAAAGCAGTGACAAGATCCCAAGCCCACCGAACCACAGCCCCTCCCCGCCACGGCTATGCCTCGATATCCTGTCCATGAATATCACAAACAGGATTGGTGACAAAGCGCAGCCCTGGCGAAGGCCAACCCCCACCTGGAAAGAGTCTGACTTACTGCCGAGTACTCGGACACAGCTCTCGCTTTGGATGTACAAGGATTGGATAGCCCTAAGAAGGGCCCCCCTCACCCCATACTCCCGCAGCACCACCCACAGAATCTCCCGGTGGACCCGGTCATATGCCTTCTCCAGATCTACAAAGCACATGTAGACTGGATGGGCATACTCCCAAGCCCACTCCAGGATCCCGAGAGTAAAGAGCTGATCAGTTGTTCCACGACTGGAACGAAAAACGCATTGTTCCTCTTCAATCTGAGGTTCGACAATCGGCCAAATCCTCCGTTCCAGCACCCTGGAGTAGACTTTACCTGGGAGACTCCTTGGGCACTGTACCCGACTTACACGCAATGTTGAAGAGACGTGTCATCCAAGACAGACCTTCCACACCCAAAGCTTTTAGCGTTTCTGGGCGGATCTCATCAATCCCTGGGGCTTTGCCACTGTGGAGTTGTTTTACTACCTCAGTGACTTCCTCCAGGGAAATTGACAAAAAAAACCCCATCAGCCTCCAACTCTGCCTCTACTAGAGAGGGCGTGTCAGTCGGATTTAGGAGTTCCTCAAAGTGTTCCTTCCACTGCTCAATTACCTCCCCATTTGAGGTCAACAGGGTCCCATCCTTACTGTACACAGCTTGGGCGGTTCCCCGCTTCCCCCTCCTGAGATGGCGGACAGTTCTCCAGAAGCACATTGGTGCCCACCGAAAGTCCTTCTCCATGTCTTCTTCGAACTTCTCCAACACCTGCTGCTTTGTTTCTGCCACAGCAGAGGCTACAACCCTTCGGGCCCATTGGTGCCTTGCAACTGCCTCCGGAGTCCTTCTAGACAGCAAATCCCGGAAGGCCTCCTTCTTCAGTCGGACAGCTTCCCTGACCACCAGTGTCCACCACGGTGTTCAAGGGTTACCGCCCCTTGAGGCACCTAAGACCTTGAGACCACAGCTTTCTGCTGCAGCTTCAGCAATAGAGGCTTTGAACATCGCCCACTCATGTTCAATGTCCCCATTGTCCCCAACCTCCGCCGGAGGTTTGAGTTGAAGATCTTACAGACAGGGGCCTCCACCAGACGTTCCCAGTTCACCCGCACTACCCGTTTGGGCTTACCAGGTCTGTCCAGAATCTTGCCCCACCCCCTGACCCAACTCTCCACCAGATGCTGATAAGTTGACAGCTCCATCCATCTCTTCACCCGAGTGTCCGAAACATGCGGCCCCAAATAAGATGAAACGATTACAAAATCGATTATTGATCTTCAGCCTAGGGTCCTCTGGTACCATGTACACTTATGAGCATCCTTATGCTCGAATATGGTGTTTGTTATAGACAATCCATGACTAGCACAGAAGTTTAACAACAAACACCCACTCGGGTTCAGATCAGGGGGGCCATTCCACCTGATCACGCCTTTCCAGGTAACTCCGTCATTGCCCACATGCGCGTTGAAGTCACCCAGCAGAACTATGGAGTCCCCAACTGGAGCCCCATACAGGACTCCATTCAGCGTCTCCAAGAAGGCCGAATACTCTGAACTGCTGTTTGGTGCATATGCACAAACAACAGTCAGAGTTTTCCCCCCTGCTACCCGAAGCCGTAGGGAGGCGACCCTCTCGTTCACCGGAGTAAACTTCAATGTAGCGGTGCTCAGCCGGGGACTTGTGAGTATCCCCACACCCGCCTGGGGCCTCACACCTTGAGCAACTCCAGAGAAGAATAATGTCCATCCCCTATCAAGGAGCACGGTTCCAGAACCAAGACTATGCATGGAGGTCAGTCCCGCCAGATCTAATTGGTAGCGACCCATCTCCCGCACAAGTTCCGGCTCCTTCCCCCACAGAGAGGTGACGTTCCACGGCCCCAGCCAGCTTCTGCTGCCTGGGTCTGGTCCGTCGAGGCCCCTGACCTTCACCACCACCGATGCGGAAGCGCACACGACCCCTGCGGATCTTCCGATGGATGGTGGGTCCAAAGGATGTAGAAGGGGGTGCCACATAGGTTTTTCGGGCTGTGCCCAGCCCGGCTCCATGGCAAACCCGGCCACCAGGCGCTCGCCAACAAGCCCTCCCTCTGGGCCTGGCTCCAGACGGGGGCCCTGTAGAAGCTCAGAGAGGTATGGCGGGGCAAGACCATTTAGTGATTTAAAAGCAAATAACAAAATTTAAAATTTGATCCTAAATTGAATAGGCAGCCAGTGTAATGAGGCTAAAATCGGGGAGATGTGCTCATGTTTACGTGTGCCCATTAAAAGACGTGCTGCTGCATTTTTTATCATCTGGAGACGGGTGATGGAGGACCCACTAACCCCCACATATAGTGAATTACAGTAGTCCAGCCGTGTAGTTATAAAGGCGTGGATTGGAGTTTCAAAATGTTGTCTTGACAGAATTGGCTTTATATTGGCCAGCTGCCTCAAATGAAAGAAGCTTGATTTGACTGTCAAATTTAAGCTCAGGGTCTACTTTAACTCCTAGGTTTGTAATGCCAGGTTTAATATAGGGTGCCAAGGAGCCCAGATCTACAGGCGGGGTCCCAGTGGTGCCTCCAAAAACCATCACTTCTGTTTTGTTATCATTGAAATTTAAAAAGTTCAGAGCCATCCAGGCCTTTATGTCGTCAAGACAATTGAGTAGTTGTCCAACAGAGTTATCATTTTCTTTTTAAGAGGTACATAAATCTGACTCTCATCTGCATAACAGTGGAATGAAATGCCGTACTTTCTAAGTATGGAACCAAGTGGAAGCAAATACAAAGAGAAAAGTAAAGGGCCGAGGACTGAGCCCTGTGGGACCCCACACAAGAGAGGAGCAGAGAACGATACAAATTTGAGTTTGTCTTTGTGAACCATTCTTGGTCTGACCCCTCAAATGGAACCACTTTCCCTTGGGAGACCCTACCAGGAGCACTAGGCTCCAGACAACACAGCCTCCAGGTTCACCGGGGCACGCAAACCTCTCCACCACGATAAGGTGATGGTTCCCGGACAGGATAAACATATTAACAAATAATAATAAACATATTACTTTAGCTAAAATCAAACATGCAATTAAAATAAACCTAATAAAATACATGAATTAAACTCCTGTTAGTCAATCCCACTATACACAATAACCCTTAAAACAAACTTTGAATTAATACCTCAGAGCTAAGTGGCTCTTCGTCAATACATACATGTATAAACAACTTTAAAAAAAAATCCACATGAACAACTTCACTCCCGCAGCACCCACACAGAGACAAACATACACACCTTGTTCCGCTTCCCAATCTATAAATATACATATATCCCAGAGGCCTGGCAGTTTAAGGGATTTGCGCAGTATCTTAGCTGTTCCTAGGACTGCACTCTTCTGGACGGAGACCTCTGATGTTTTACCTGGAATCTGCTGTAGCCAGACCCCCACTTTGGGGGTCACAGCTCCCAGTGCTCCGATTACCACTGGCACCACTGTTGCTCTTACTTTCCACATCTTTTCTAGCTCCTCTTTCAGCCCCTGGTATTTCTCAAGCTTCTCGTGTTCCTTCTTCTTGATGTTGCTGTCGGTTGGGATTGCCACATCTATCACTACTGCCTTCTTCTGCTGTTTGTTGATCAACACGATGTCTGGTTGGTTAGCCATCACCAGTTTGTCAGTCTGGATCTTGAAGTCCCACAATAATAATAATAAATTGAATTTTGTATAGCGCTTTTCACTAGCTCAAAGTCGAGAGTAGAAACAGAAGAGAAAAAAAACAACAACAAAAAAACAACAACAAAAATCAAAAAAACAAACCAACTTAGGAGGTGTCTTCCATTTTGAACTTGGGACTTCCAGCCCGTACTTGTGGCAGATGTTCCTGTACACTTTGACAGCTACCTCGTTATGGCGTTCCATGTACGCACTCCCTGTCTGCATCTTAAATCCTGCTGTTATGTGCTGTACTGTCTCAGGGGCATCCTTGCACAGTCTGCACCTGGGGTCCTGCCTGCTGTGGTAGACCCCAGCCTCTATTGATCTTGTACTGAGTGCCTGTTCTTGTGCCGACATGATTAGTGCTTCTGTGCTGTCCTTCAGTCCAGCCTTTTCCAGCCACTGGTAGGATTTCTTGATATCAGCCACTTCTTCTATTTGTCTGTGGTACATGACGTGCAGCGGCTTGTCCCTCCATGAGATGGTTCTTCATGTTCCTTGTCCTCACCTTCGGGTTTCTGCTGCCTGAGGTATTCACTAAGCCCTTCATCTTTGGGGGCCATCTTTCTGATGTACTCCTGGATCTTTGTTGTTTCATCCTGGACAGTGGTCTTGACACTCACTAGCCCTCGGCCTCCCTCGCTACGCTTGGTGTACAGTCTCAGGGTGCTGGATTTGGGGTGAAACCCTCCATGCATTTTGAGGAGCTTTCTCATCTTGATCGCCATAGCCTCTATCTCATCCTTTGGCCAGTTTATTATACCAGCGGGGTATCTGATGACTGGCAGGGCATATGTGTTGATGGCTCGGATCTTGTTTTTCCCATTCAACTGACTTTACAGGACCTGCCTCACTCTTTGTAGGTATTTGGCTGTGGCGGTCTTCCTTGCTGCCTCCTCATGGTTTCCGTTAGCCTGTGGCACCCCAAGGTATTTGTAGCTGTCCTAAACTTCTGCAATGTGGCCTTCTGGTAGTTCAACCCCCTCGGTTCTGATCATCTTCCCTCTTTTTGATACCATGCGACCACACTTGTCCAGTCCGAACAACATTCCAATGTCGTTGCTGTAGATCCTGGTAGTGTGGATCAGTGAGTCAATGTCTCGCTCATTTCTGGCATAAAGCTTGATGTCATCCATGTAGAGGAGGTGACTGATGATTGTTCCACTCGAATCGGTATCCGTAGCCAGTCTTTGTGATGATCTGGCTGAGGGGGTTCAGGCCTATGCAGAACAGCAGCGGGGATAGTGCATCGCCTTGGTATATGCCGCACTTGATGGTGACTTGTGCAATTGGCTTGGAGTTGGCATCCAGACTTGTTTTCCACAGCCTCATTGAGTTCTTGATGAAGGCTATTAGTGTCCTGTTGATCTTGTACCTCTATCTCCAAGCATTCCAGTATCCATGTGTGTGGCATTGAGGCGTAGGCTTTCTTGGCATATATATATATATATATATTCTTATGTGAGGCTGAATATTATGAACAGTTTGGTAGGGATATTGAAATACTAAATTTTAATATGAACGTTGGCTGTTTATTTAGTTTAGTATAGTTTTCTAAGGCCGACTACACAGACTGTAATCATGTTCCGTCCCACCTTTTTCGATGTGGGCGTAAAAGGAATATGTGGTGTTCAGAAGGTCTCTCACTCGACCCATAGACTGCACCACCTAACACACATGCGCAGTTTGTGGCGCTGTGCATGCGGCCCGCATGTCACCCTGGATCGGACCAATGACATGTCAGCAATTAAGTGCCTCAATCAAAGAGACAGTTTTCAGTCTCCCCGCTTTCAGTTGCAACCCTTCAGGAGGACACAGTTGTCACATCTTTTGTTTCTAATTCAGAGGAGTTTTCCTGGACTTCTAGATAATGCTTCATTCGTAATCTGGACTGCGTTTTTTTCTTTCCATAGCCTACTCCGTGTGCGTCCTTGAGAAGTGAGTTAAGTATTTAGTTTGTTCGATTTATCACGTGTGATGTTTCTGTGTTTAATCACCCTGTCTCACTTCGTAGCATATATTAGATATTGCTGTGTTTGTTTTCACATTTATAATCAATATATATATATATATACAGTGTTGGGCAGTAGCGTCGCTACAAGTAGCACCGTTACTAGTTTAACTACTGTGGTGTCCAACAATAATGCTGCGGTGATGTGTTGAGAAGAAATCCGCTTGACACTGTTCTTGATCACAAAAATTTATTGAATCAAAAGAGTTCAGCATCAATAACAAGCTCTGCAGCAGCTTGGAGAGTGACCCAGCCCGATGACCACTCTGCCTCACTGTTCATTACACATAGCTTATATAGGATATGTTCAGACATCTGTTAGATACCATAAAAGGTTTGGGTCTGCAAGGTGAGAGGTCAACACCATAAAAGGGTATAGTTCCTACATAACCTCTAATCACTACTCTTCCCATAGAAGGTCACTGACCCTCTATCTTGCTGATACAGCTGCTACTTTGAACTGTTGCAAGTGGAATGCACAGACACTAGATAACTGATACAATCAAATGCATAGAGACTAGATACTACACTACATTTCTCAGTAGCTTGGTGGTAGCGTCGCTATTTTCAGAATCAAGGAGCTTTTCAGCAGTGTTTGCAATAACGGCGTTTAAAAGAACGGCGTTACGTAACGGCGTTATTTTTTCAGTAACGGGGTAATCTAACTACTACTTTTCCCGTCGCTACAACACCGCTAACGCTACTGGTCGTTAAATGCGGTGCGTTACTATGGAATAAACTGTGTAATCCGAACGCACCAGCTGGCTCAGACAGCTAGTCAGGAGGTGGGTTAATAACGAGATAATTAGTGCTTGAAGTGGACCGATACGCTGCGCCTCCATATCAGGTTCTCTGGCGCAACGTGGCGCCACCTGTTCCCCGCTCTCCTGCCTGCTAAACTCTGTCGGCGGGGAAAGACGAGGGACAAGAAAAGCTCGGGTGCCTTTCAACCAGCGATTATGTTAGCTAAGGCAAAGTCATGTTTCTTGGTAGCCAATCAGAGCCAGTGTTTTTACACACATGCCAGCACACGCGACACAACACACACACACACACACACAACAGCTAAACAGAGATTTGATGAGGCAGCAGAGATTTTTTTTAACAGTAACGCAAATAGTTACTTTCCCTGGTAACAAGTTGCTTTTATTACAAAGTAATTCAGTTACTAACTCAGTTACTTTTTGGAACAAGTAGTGAGTAACTATAACTAATTACTTTTTCCAAGTAACGTTCAACACACTGCTTTTCAGTAACGAAGCTCTTTTATTGACAGAGTAGCGCGGTAGCTTCCACACACGCTACATTTTCCCAAGCATTACTGAAGGATCAGTAAGTGACACCACCGCCACACACGGACCTGTATGTGCAGCCGACAGAAGTGCTACCCTGTGATGGTGACATCACGTACCAATCCTTGTGTTGATGTTTGCGACTTTGCTGCAGGGAAATAAAGACACTTGCGACGGAGTGTCTCTCTCTCTCTCTCTCTCTCTCTCTGCCATGAATGTTTAGGTTGTTTAGGTTGCAATGTTGCCAGAGCACAAAGTCACATACCATAAAAAATATAGAATTAATTAATAATTGATTAAATTAGTTAATAATATGATAATTAAGTTGCTTTTTACAAACAACAATGGTTCTCCGTTTGTTGCATGAAGCAGCATTGATATGGCAGTAAGTAGGAGAGTTTCTGTGTCTGATTTAGCTCTCTCGCACACACACATTGGAGCAGGTTTTTAGTCTTTCTTCTATTGCTACTGTGGAATGAAGTTGGTTCAATATAAAGTAGGCCTCTGTAGTGTGTGTGAGTGTGTGTATATAAATATTTATATATAAATAACCTAACTATAAAGTATTAAAAAATTAAAAGTAGCTTAGATGCCACGTTGCTGTAGCTTAGCTTGCTACATTTCACTGGGGGGCAGCTTCTGTGTAGTGAAGCTTCATTTAATGCAGAGTAGCTAGTAGCTTAGCTCACTACATTTTCCAAGTAGCTTGCCTAACACTATATATATATATATATATATATATATATATATATATATATATATATATATATATATATATATATATATATATATATATATAGTTTATATCAGACTTTTCCCTCTCGCTAATTAGTACTATGCGTGCTGACGGGTTAGTAAGGGACCGTCACGAAATTACCTAGTCTGTGTCTCATTGGTAAGCCTCTGCAACAGAGCCTTTCAGTCCAAGTGTGTAAAATACTGAAGCTCCCTTATTTAGTTCATGTTTCTCTTCAGAAGTTTTTCATCTTCGTTCATTTCGTCCTCATATATTTCATTATTTGCACTTGTTTATCTCATATTATATTGCCTTTATTTATTACTATTTCAGATGTCTAAAATGTCATTATTGTTTATTCTCTTTACAGTTACCACACACATACACACACACATACACACAGTTAACACATATACTCGTACCAGATTTAATTCTACAATAAACAAGTTGCAAGAAAAGGAGTGTGAGAGTGTCATTGGATTGGGAAGATTACCAACATCATCTTAATTGTTCTAACCGGACAAACTGTGGAGGTGTACAGCCACAAAGAAACCTCAAATAATTCATTCATTTATTGAGGTCTCAAGTTTGGGGATCAGAAGTTTTTTATGTGGAAACGCAGCCAAGGTGAAAGAATAAGGCTGATATTTTCATACAGCTCATAAGAACACTTTAATCAACGCATTATTATAGACTACGCCTGTTCATTTAGACATTCACACTGCGATTTTCTGTCTCCCTGCATGTGTCAGTTTCAGCTGTGCTACTGTCGTATTTTGCGGTGGTGTGGTGATGGCGTAATGGATAAGGTACATGACTGTGGTGTGAGACACCCGGGTTCAATCCCCCAGTGTGACCCATCCACCATTGCATTGTCCCTGAGCAAAACACTTAACCCCTAGTTGCTCCAGAGGCGTGCGACATCTGACTTATATAGCAATTGTAAGTTGCTTTGGATAAAAGCGTCAGCTAAATGTAAATGTATTTCTGTAGTGTTACAGTTTAATCCTCAATCGTAAAATATGACGCTCTGCTGACAGTGGACTTCATGTCTGGTTGGTTATCTGCTGCTAACACCGCCTCTTTTATGTGAACGCGCTCCCGGCTTGATCGGGAAACTCTTAATTTACCGAGTTGATAACCAGCTTCGTGGTGCCACTTATCCCGATCGCGATTGTTAGGGTTAGTGAAACCAAATAACGAAAACATATCCTGGGTAGGATGAACTCGCTTTGTGGTACAGGCCCGTGGTCTGGGCGTTTTTTTTAGTTCGTCCAAATCAAGTCATTGTCCCCGTTCTTTAAAGCAGTTAGAGCATCATTTTACACACTGTTTCTGAGGTAACAAGACATTTACAGAGGTTTTTAAAATATATTTTATCATCCTTATTCCATGTGGCATTTTATCTGTAAATATAAATAATCCATGAAAAACAATATTTGATAAACACTTCTGTAAATGTCTTGATGCTGGAAATGGATTAGCCATACACAGACCTGTATGTGTAGCCAACAGAAGCACTTTGGTATGACGGTCACATCACGTACAAATCCTTGTGACTTTGCTGCAGGGGAATAAAGACACGAGAGACTGAGTTTACTTTCTATTGTGTTGCCTGAACAAACAGCTCTTGTGAAAAGGATCAGGGTCCAGTCAGACCACTGTTAAGAATATTTCTTAATATTTCTTAAGGGTCTTAATTGATGTAACAGGGAAAGGTAAGACAGGGCTAGCTTAGAGTAATTTAACGGATCCCATAAGTGTTTGACATTATAGCTTTAGGTATTTCTCACATGTACTTGTCCTTGTCAGGAAGACAACAATAGACTGATCAGATAGAGACAGCAGCTCAGGAGTCAGTCTGGCAGATGTCAGTGTTCTCTGGGAAACTTACAAGGTTGAGTCTTACAAGAATGTTTACAAGAACTCACTGGCTCCACAGATTAGAGTACAACTTCATGGATAGTGAGAGATTCCAATATGAAGAAGCATTGTAGTCTATACATCAGATAGATTAGTTGTTCTAGGTGAAAGGTGACCTAATGGAGAAACCTACCAGCACTAGGGGAAGACAGAAACATAAAAGGAACCAAAAGATGTTCTTCTTCAGATTTGGTGTTGGCATTTGACGTGTTCACATGTTGTATGCTGGCACTGTATCTCCTCAGCCGGGCTCAATAAACCATCCTATGTTAAGTATTCATCAGTCTCCGAAACTTCTTCACACCTGAACCTGGCTCACAACAATATCATTTCAACAACAACCTCTTCCTCTAGTGAGGAGGAAACTTTGATATGTAGTGGCAGAAACTAGTCTCCTCTCTCTCTCCCCCTCTCTTTCTAAAATGATTTATTGACCTGAATGTTTAAACAATGAGAAAGCAGAAAGTCACATGTTATATTTAAAAAACTACACTAAATAAATCATACACTGAAAATATGTCCTGCTTTTCTGACAAGCAGTACAACTATTAAACTAACAAACAATAATAATGTTTTTCCACTGGTTGTTCTCAGTTTGTGAGGAAATACATTTTGCTGTAATAATTTGGCATTTGGGCATTTCTCCTAGTAAGTAGGGGAGTTTCTGTCTGAGTGAGATCTCCCTCACGTTGTTACTGTTTGGAGCAGGTCTTTATTCTTTTGCTACTCTGGAATGAAGTTGGTTCAATATAAACAAAAGTAGCTCAGATGTAGTAAATGACTTTTCCTTCTAGGTGCCTTTATTCTCTGTTAACTTCATCATTTAGCCTCATCTGTAAAATGAGGCTAAATGATGTAAAATACAGTGCTTTATTGATATGAAATTCCCAAGTCAAGTCAGTTTTATTTATCAAGTGCAAAATCACAAACTTGTCTCAGAAAACTTTACAATCTGTACATCATATGGACTCTCTGTCCTCAGACCCTGTTTCTGACATATAAATTACATAATACAAGTTGAATCTGGTGGTCAGACTGATCTGAGAACAGTCTGCAAACACTTTAGTTGTTCATGTGTGAATGTTGGGCAAACTGTTTATTTAGAGGGACAACATGCAGAGGACAATATTTGACATCCTGCACTCATGTTAGTGGTCTTCTTCTTCTTCTTCTTCAGGTCTCTCAGACAGTGAAAGAATCCTGGAGACAGTTGACCCAGATGAGTTTCAGCCTGTTTCTCTGTCACACTGACAAACTGAGGAACACTGCTTCATGTTGTTCAATATTTTTATTGAACATCTTATTATACATAAGATACACTTTACAATACATTTTCTTTTTATGTTAACTAACCAACCCAAAAGCAACCCCCACCTGTTGCACCAATCAAAATTAATTTGAAAAAAACAATCATTAACGTTTTTTAGAAAAGAAAGCAGTACAGTATATTACTCCTCTGAAATTGAGATTGGAGAGGGATCCAATTTCCTAATTCGATCCAGAACCGGTTGCCAGCTATCCAAAAATTTGTAGGCACATCCTGCTGTAGCATACCTTATTTTTTCCATGGTCAGATTGTATAAAAGATCAATGAGCCACATTTTAAAAGTTGGAGGGGACTTGTCTTTCCATTTAAGCATTATCTGCCTTCAAGCTAAAAGAGTAGTAAATGCTGTGAGGCTTTTGTTGTTTTGATTTAAGTAAAAATGCTGCGGTACAATGCCAAATACAGATACACGTATTTGAAGAAATGAGTGTTAAGTGCCTTCAATATACATATCTTTTAGTACCCTAAGGCCTTTTACAGACCAGGCACTAAAAGAATCATCTATAATAGAAGGATTAAACATGTGATTTCTTACTATGGGAGCATAGACTTGTCATCCTTAAATGAAAAATGTCTTCTAAACTGTCCACATATTTTGAAGGATTGTTTAACCACTGGATTCAGAGAGTATTTATATATTGGATGGGGTGATGGCAATGTTGAGCAAAGCAATGCATGTAAAGAAGCAGAATGGCATGACAAATTCTCAAGAGAGAGCCACTTAGGACTACCAGCATGGAAATTAAACCAATATAACATAAAACGAGCATTGACTATTCAATAATAGTACTGAAAATCTTTACTCAATTTAAGTGGAGAGGAGTTATGTGATAAGTCTGGCTGCAGTGTTAATCCGCATAAGTTCACTTTTTTGCATGTTTATTTTATGCCCTGATATTTTTCCAAAGCTACCAAGTAATGACAGTAGTCGAGGCAGGGTCTTAAGCAGCTCAGACACATACAAGAAGGTATCATCCACACAAAAGGAAACTTTATGTTCAGATTCACCCCTCAATATGCCTTTAATAGTATTATCGGACCGTATTGCCACTGCCAGGGGGTCAATCATCAGTGCGAATAATGAGGGGGATAGCGGGCAACTTCTACCTCTTCAAGGTATAGAAGAGGTAGTCCCACTCCACCCGATCAAATGCTTTTTCAGCATCAAGTGACAGAAGTACCTCAGGTATATCGGATGGAGTGGGATGGTGGAGGATATTCAAAAGTCTGCGTAATTGCAGAATGAATATTGATAAAGCCAGTCTGATCATCAGACACTATTGAAGGTATAACAATTTCCAATCGACATGCTAAAAGTTTGGCAAATATTTTACTATTTGTTACTATTTAACAATGAAAAAGGTCGATATGAGCTACAACCTCCAACCTATTTACTTTAACCCTTTTTATTAATTAAAGAAATAAATGCTTGTGTCATAGTTTCTGGTAACGACCCAGAGATGGAGGACTCATCATAGACAGCGAGTAAGGTAGGGGAAAGTTCTGAGGAGAATTTTTTGAAAAATTTGTTCGGAAAGCCATCTGGCCCCGGCGATTTCCCTCTTTGCATGGTGGCAAGTGCTTTCAATATTTCGGCCTTATTTGGTCTTTCCAAATCTGAGGCAAATTGTTCATCAATAGTGGGCAGAGTAAATTTGCTAAAAAATTAGTCAAATAGTACCTCATTTCTACTGGATTCAGATGTATATAATTGCGAGTAATACACCACAAACCTATTATTAATCTCTAATGAATCAGTTAAATTTTTTTGTCGTGTTCATCAAAAATTTCAAGGATTGACTGCTCGACATTTTGTTACCGTAATTGATGAGCTAAGGTTTTTCCTATTTTTTCGCTGTGGACTTGTGTCTGGATTTTTTCAAAAGGTTCTCAATGAGTTTCGCAGATAACAGATTGAATTCTGTCTGAAGAGCCAATCGTTCCTTAAATATATCAACTGAAGGCGAGTGTGAGAGAATCCCATCAATTTGCAGAATATCACTTTCTATCTTTTTAAGCTTTTCCTGTTGTTCTTTCTTTACACGGGCACTATACAATATGATTTGGGCTCTGAGACAGGCTTTTAACGTATTCACATTTACTGACTAATTAATGTAAACTATCAACACCTTAAATAATCGATTCGAGAATATGTTTTGTGAACCGGTGAATAGCCGTAGCATCTGTGCCCGGGATTCTGAAAGCGCCAAACATCAGTCATTCCGTAGGTTTTAAGAAGTTGATTAAGCACTGTTGTTGTAAACACGGTTAGCGCCATGGTATAATACTGACACTCGCAAATTAAAGCAAATATCACAGAAACTCGAGAAGAATTGGCGTTCCACCAAACTGGAAAATTCTCATTTAATTTGGCAAGATAATCTTAAAAGTTATAGGAAGGCCCTCCGTAATGCCAAAGCAGCGTACTACTCGTCATTAATAGAGGAAAATAGGAACAACCCCAGGTTTCTTTTCAGCACTGTAGCCAGGCTGACAGAAAGTCACAGCTCTATTGAGCAAAGTTTTCCCATAGCTCTCAGTAGTTACGACTTCATGAGCTTCTTTAATGATAAAATTCTAGCTATTAGAAACAAAATCCACCAACACCTGCCCTCAACTGGCACCGACTTAACTCTATACTCAGGAACTTTAGAAACCGCTGTAAAACCAGTTATATGTTTAGACTGCTTTGCTTCCCTCAATCTTTATCAACTAACTTCAACAATTTCTTCATCTAAACCATCTACCTGCCTCTTAGACCCCATCCCGACTAGGCTGCTTAAAGAAGTTTTGCCCTTGGTTGGCACTTCTCTGCTGGATGTGATCAATTTGTCTTTATCAACAGGCTACGTGCCACAGTACTTTAAAGTAGCTGTAATTAAACCTCTTCTGAAAAAGCCCAACCTGGATCCAGATGTTTTAGCCAACTATAGACCTATATCTAACCTTCCATTTCTCTCTAAGGTCCTGGAGAATGCAGTCGCCAAACAGCTGTGTGACTTTCTACATAGCAATAGTTTATTTGAGGATATTCAGTCAGGATTTCGAGCTCACCATAGCACAGAGACAGCACTGGTGAAAATTACTAATGACCTTCTAACTGCATCAGACAAAGGACTTGTCTCTGTATTGGTTTTACTAGATCTTAGTGCTGCATTTGATACCATTGACCATCAGATCCTATTACAGAGACTGGAACATTTCATTGGAATTAAAGGAACCAAAACCTGGGTGACCTGCAATTATCTAATGGTAAACTCAGATAAAACTGAAGTTATTGTTCTAGGCCCTAAGCACCTCCGTGACGCATTATCTAAAGATATAGTTTCCCTGGATGGCATCGCCCCGGCCTCCAGCACCACTGTGAGAAATCTTGGAGTTATCTTTGATCAGGACATGTCGTTTAACTCTCACATTAAGCAAATTTCAAGGACCGCCTTTTTTCACCTACATAATATTGCAAAAATCAGGAACATCCAGTCTAAAAATGATGCAGAAAAACTAGTCCATGCATTTGTTACTTCTAGACTGGATTACTGCAATTCCTTATTATCAGGCTCTTCGAAAAAGTCCATTAAGACTCTTCAGCTGATCCAGAATGCTGCAGCACGTGTTCTGACAGGAACCAGTAAAAGAGATCATATCTCTCCTGTCTTAGCTTCTCTGCATTGGCTTCCTGTAAAATCCAGAATAGATTTTAAAATCCTTCTTCTCACATACAAAGCTCTTAATGGTCAGGCACCATCTTCTCTTAAAGAGCTCATAGTACCTTACTACCCCACCAGAGCACTGCGCTCCCAGAATGCAGGGTTACTTGTGGTTCCTAGAGTCTCCAAAAGTGAGAATGGGAGCCAGAGCGTTCAGCTATCAGGCTCCTCTCCTGTGGAACCAGGTTCCAGTTTGGGTTTGGGAGGCAGACACCGTCTCTACATTTAAGAGTAGGCTTAAGACTTTCCTTTTTGATAAAGCTTATAGTTAGGGCTGGCTCGGGTGAGTCCTGAACCATCCCTTAGTTATGCTGCTATAGGCTAGACTGCCGGGGGATTTCCCATGATGCACTGAGCTCCTCTCTCCTCTTCTCTCTCTCCCTCTGAGTGCAACCTCATCCCATTAATGCATGTTACAAACTCGACTTCTTCCCTTTCCCGTGGTCGTGTGCTCCTCCTGTCGCTTCCTGTGAGTGTTGCTGGCTCTGGAGCTGTGGAGTCTGGTTCTGTTGTTGGGAGTCTCCTGCTGCCCCCGTGTTCCTGCTCGACGCCCTCTGCTACAGTTGCAACTGCTGTTACTAGTCCTATTGCTATTATTACTGTTATTATTATTATCATTAACATTACTATAAATATCTGTACCATTTTTCATTCAGTCTATAGCAACATTACCTTTACTGTCTGTACCTCTGTGTGTATACTGTGTACGTTGCCTCCCTCTGCTCTCTCTCTCTCTCTCTCTTTCTCTTGCTCTCTCTCTCTCTCTCCCCCTCACCCCCAAGCGGTCGAGGCAGATGGCCGCCCACCCTGAGCCATGGTTCTGCTCGAGGTTTCTGCCTCTTAAAAGGAAGTTTTTCCTTTCCTGTGTCGCCTAGTGCTGCTCTTGGTGGGAATTGTTGGGCTTCTGTAAATAACTTAAGAGTTCGGTCTAGACCTGCTCTTTATGAAAAGCGCTGTGAGATAACTGTTGTTGTGATTTGGCGCTATATAAATAAAATTGAATTCAATTAAATTGGTTGTATGGTTTTGGGTCAACTACGATCCAATGAAGCCGAAAGTACACAATTAATATCTTCTATATATCTTCTAATATTAGAAGATGTGGATCTATATCAGGTATTTGAGAGAAGACGCTGGTAAAAAATGCCATCCCAGTTAGGTGTGTACACATTCGGTAGAACTACTGGGGGTATTGTTCAGTCTGACCACTACTATTATCTAATGGCCAGCAGAGTCGGCATCAACTTTTGACACTACCAACGGGATAGTCTTTTTAGATTTAGATTGAAAAACTGAATGGAAAAAATTGTCCCACCCATGTTGGATAGAAAATCACTCTGTGTTTCTTCCTCCAGGGTGGACCATGGTGGAGAGCAGAGGTTAAAACCTGGTCTGAGGAAGTGTAAGTGAGGATTCAATCTGACTCATGAGGACAAAACAGCACACAGTCAGTTTCTCTTTCAATACAAAGTTGATATTTGTGGTATTTATTCATTCAAACATTACTGACTAAATGCATCATCATTAAACTTTATAGAAATGAACAACATCAGCACACAAACAAAGAATAAACCTTTAGATGTGTCTGATGATAAACTGCTGCTGTGTTGTGTCTCGTTCTCTCATCAGATTTCTGTGAACTCACACTAGACACAAACACAGCACACAGAAAGCTCAAACTGTCTGACAACAACAGGAAGGTGACACGGGTGACAGAGGAGCAGCCATATCCTGATCATCCAGAGAGATTCGACTGCTGGGAACAGCTGCTGTGTAGAAATGGTCTGACTGGTCGCTGTTACTGGGAGGTCGAGTGGAGAGGAAGAGTTTATATATCAGTGAGTTACAGAGGAATCAGAAGGAGAGGAGACAGTAAAGACTGTGTGTTTGGAAGAAATGATCAGTCCTGGAGTCTGTACTGCTCTGATGATCGTTACTCTGTCTGGCACAATAAGAGAAGAACAGACCTCCCTCTCTCCTCCTCCTCCTCCTCCTCCTCCTCTAACAGAGTAGCAGTGTATGTGGACTGTCCTGCTGGCTCTCTGTCCTTCTACAGAGTCTCCTCTGACACACTGATCCACCTCCACACCTTCAAAACCACATTCAATGAACCACTTTATCCTGGGTTTGGCTTCTGGTTCTGTCCCTCTGGTTCGTCCTCCGTGTCTCTGTGTTCTGTGACAACTTCCAGTCCTGTGGTTTAAATGTTGGTGGTGGACGAGGCTTCACTTTGGTTAACATCTGGCTCACTGATTGTGCCTTTAATGTCAGAAATGTGTTTTCTGAGAAATTGTGAAATGATCTCCTCAGGGCTGAACTTGTTGTGTACAAACTGTGTTGACTTTGATTTTCACTTTAATAAAGTTTTCTTGGAGCAGCATCTAGTAGCTGCTGATGGCTGCAGAGCTTCTCATTCACTTCAATAAAGGTTTGAAGACAAAAACTCAACAAATAGTCTTGATTTATACTGTTGCTCAAGTACATGTCTTTTCCTGCTGAGTTTGATCCTCACAAACACTGTTTCTGCACAAGTTTCTGCTAAACTGCTTGTTCACCAGCTGTTTGAACATCAGGTATTCTACCGACATGGTCCAACGTGGGATTTATTTTAACATGCTGGTCTGAGTTTGAATGCCTTGTAAAAAGAAAGTTTTTCAATTTTCTTAGTTTTCTTTTAACATTCTGAAGGGCTAAATAGTTTCTCTACATGACACATGTTTACTGACAAAAGGCTCCAGAGACAAATATGTGTATTTAGAACATTTATTAGAGACAGATTTGGCCGTACAGACTCATTCAATCTGGAGTCCCTGGCAGGTTGATGGCAGAACAAAAAACAGAAAACATGTCGTCCAGAAAACATTCAAACAAACTGAAGCACATAATCCCGAGCATGAAACCAGGAACATGGATAAAACATAAAGACAGACAAAAGCAGACGAGCACAGATAAGATGGCACATAGAAGACATCAGCATGTGAGCACAGACATTTGGAAAAACACTGACAGAAGCACTACTGCACATTCTGACTACATATCTGGATTTGTTGTGGGTAGTAGTACAGATGCAGCTCGCTACGTTACCTTGGTTACAGATTGTTTTACACAAGATTCAATTAGAAGAAAATGTTTCTGCTTCTTCCATTTATTTTCCTTCTGTTGTATTTTTCTGCTTTCCAACAGCGGGAACCGGCTACTGCAAAATAAACCTGTTAGCAGCTTCATACTGCGTACTACTATGAAACGCAGTATGCTATATGTAGGACATACTGCGCTCGCAGGTAGTATGTAGTAGGGCTGGGCTATAAAACAATAATGAGAATTCTATCATTTTTCTCCTGAACAAAATAACAAATGTTCAATAAGGGTTTGATTGAATTCATTTGAATCAGGAACGAATCAGCACTTAATGTTTCTACTAAGATCTTTATTTTGTTGAGGAAAAGGGACTGAAAACAGATTTGACTTCATTTTCCTCCTGCATATTTGTTGAAAAGAGATTTTCTCACAATAGTTGTGAATGTTCTGCCTCAGATTTGTGAAGTGATCCACTGTTTGGCATCAAGTGTTTGTTCTGAGCAGAAAGAAAAGTTTCAAAGTCAGGAGCAAAAATCAGCCTTTAAACACATTGATCCTGATAATTAGAGAGATTTAATGAGATGAAATAGTCATTTTTGGCCGAACGGCCCAGCCCTGCTCTGTAGTAGACAGTTCAGATTCCAGCAGCTCAGAGGTCAGAGGTCAACACTGAGGGGAACACACAGTCAGCAGCAGCAGAAGGAAAATGTGTGTGTGGATTTAAAGTTTTTCACTGCAGCTCGACACAGTGACGCTCAGAGAGTTTGTGATTTGAAGACATAACGTTCAAAATGTCAACAACAAAGTCTCTGAATCAGAAACGATGACACAGTAACTCTTAATCTGCACGACGACGAGGAGTTCATCCTGAAATCAGTTCAGTCAGTTTCAATCAGGTCCTGCAACAAATCCAAATAATAAGAAATCTGTTTAGTCCAGTAACGGGGAAGGGAGAGAGGCCACGGGGAATTAGAGTTTTTGTTAATGCACTTTGCTTTAGTTTATTGTCCTCTAACCGACGCAGCTTAAATCCTGCTGCATGGAGAGTAGAAACGTGTGTGTGTGTGTGTGTGTGTGTGTGTGTGTGTGTGTGTGAGTGTGTGTGTGTGTGTGCAGAAGCAGAAGCCTCAGAGAGTGAAGGCCATCTACAACTGTTTTGCTGATAATCCAGACGAGCTGGCGTTCACTGAGGGGAGGTGATCGTGGTGGAGGGGAGGAGGACAACGAGCTGGCTGAGGAAACATCATCAGCGCCGCCTCCTGCAGGTTTATCAGAGACGTGACTTCCTCTGTGCTCAGCTGGGCTCTCTGCGCCGTTTCAGGTCGGCCACGTTGAAGCGGATCCGGCCGGGCGAGGAGCGTTTCCTGTCACCTTCGTTCGCTTCCTGTTCTGTCCTCTATCACGGCTCTGTCTGCGTGGACACAGTAAGGACAAAGACTCAAAGACCTGAACCTGACTGCACCCCCACGATCCCCTGAAACAAAACCCTGAAGCTGCTTTTTGTTCCACCTGACGGCTTCATGTTGTTCCCACACCGTGACTCCATCTTTGTTTGCTTTTTCACTTCCTTCTTCAAACTCACAGAACTTTAGTTTCAATTCTAGTAGAGATGAAAAAGTTTCCAAAGATCCCAAATGTGTCTGAATGTGTTTAAAATGATCCAGCAGACATCAAAAGAATCTTTGACTGGATGGAAACAACAAGGAGCTTCAGTGAAGATCTGCAGCAACACCAAACATCAGATATCTAACTGCTGCTGCTGCCTCTTGGATCCAACCACAGGAGATCTGAACGCTCCTGCACACAGTGATACGTGACAGAGTCCAGACCTGAACCCCCTCCGACACGAGCCGGACCCGACCTCGCTGACGGTGTCTGAACGGGATCAAATCCCTGGAGGACGGACGTGGAGCCGTCCACATACTTTTGTCCACATGGTGTATCTGCTGTGTGAGAAGCTCTCAGTGTGCTGCTGGGATCAAACCTGTGACTCTGTGTTTCCTAAATGTTTTCAGGAGATGATTCTTCTTCTAAATCTTCTTCTTCTTATTTGAACGTGTTGGCTGAAGGGAAACTGTACGGCTGTTTATGAGAGGAGGGTTAATGTTAACGTCCACTTTGATTTGACTCATTAAAAACAGCTGAAACGACTCCGCTGGGCTTTTTAATGGACACACTCTGTTTTACTGTCTTCTTTCTTTCTTTTGACTTTCTTCTTCCTACAATCTCAACTCTTTGTCCCTCCTGTCTCTTTTAAATTCATCTTTCTTTCCTTTTTTCCCCTCTTGACCTGCAAATAATGAATCTTTTCCATCTCATGAGCTCAGGCTGACGTCTACAGAGCTCCTGTTTATTCACTATACTGAGATCCAAAAGAGAAAAGCAGCAACTCGTCACACTGGAGAAGCTGGAACACAGAATTATTACAGACTTTTTCTTCCCTTTTCCAAAGCTCTTCCTACAGTCTGCATCACCAACATGCATCTGGGCCAAACAGTTCATCTCAGAATCACAATCAGCTTTATTTTCACATAGCAGCAATTTGCCTCGGTGTGTTGCTGCTTAACAGGACACAGAAACAGAAGTATAGAAATATAAAGAAAGAGAAAGTCAAGAGATCCAAAATGTACAAGTACACAAAATAATCCAACAAATAAACAGGAGATTTGACAGGAATGTGCAAAAATTCACCTCCAAAACTGACTCAAAGCATCAAAACTGACTCAAAGCATCAAAACACAGATTTTGTCCAAATGATGTGAAAACTAGCAACAAGAAATGTTAAGTAAGAAATGAAAATGCTTTGAGAAAGGTTTGTTTGCACAAGAAGAAAAGCTGCAGAAGAAAGAAAAAAAGGAAGTGAAGCTAAAAGAAAAAGAAGCTGCTGATTTCTGCATTATATTCTGTTCTAGTTTTAGATTTGAATCCTCACCTGCGACCTATATTTAGTGTTTCCCTTCATAGAAATAAAGACATTTCCAGCAGATGTTGGTGCAGAAAATGTTTCCAGAATGCAGGAAATAAAGTGTTTGATGGTCAAAAGGACCCCCAGACCCCCCCATATATTTCATCATCACATCTGAGCCCTGATGTCCACGTTTCAACACAAAGTGACGCCCTTGGAACAACAGGAAGTGTTATATACAGAAATAAGCTTCTCAAGTCTTTTTCACATTAATCAGTATTTCATTCCATATTAAGAAAAACAGATTTTCACTTTATTGACTATTCGGCCAGACGCCACAGTCTAAAAATGATGATTTAGTTATTTTGCAGCTATTATTAGCAGACTTTCATCAAATGTCCAAAACAAGCTTGAATGATGTTTTGAAACATTATTATTTGTCCATTTTACACAAAGTCCGTCAAAGTAAAAGTTCCAAACTCTGCAAACTGAATCAGATATGGTTTGAAAGTTTGTTTTCTAGAGCACAATGTTGACTAGTTCATATATCAGATATCTAGAAGAGATGTGTTGATGTGACAAACTGGAATATGTTTCTAATGCGTTAGCTAATCTTTAAAGCCTGTTACACTGGGCTCTCGTCTTCCAGCTTTTTTTCACTTGCTAACATGCATCGGTCCAAACTCTTCACACAGTCAGAGAAACACAAACTGTCAATCACACACATTCAATGAGCACTTTTTTCTTTCCTGCTCCACCTCCTGCAGAACTCTTTCTATTCTATCAAAACAGAATGACAATGGCAAAACAATCTGAAATCTCTAGAAGAGCTCAGCAGAATATTGACTTCAATGCGTCTGTGTGTAGAGAACTGTGTGCAGTGTTTTGAACAAAGAGCTGCAGTCTGAGTGGAAAGCAGGAAATGTGCTTTCATTTGAGCAGATTTGCTTCAGAGGGTTGGAACATGAATTCCAGGTGATACTGCAGCACTGAACTTTAGTTTGAACTTTTCTTTTTCCAAAGTAAATGACTGTACGGAATGAGAAAGAAACAAGTCCTGCATTTCTGATTCCTTCTTGTTCCATAGACTTTAGTCCAGTCCAGAATGTGAAAATCTGTTCTTCTGGAATAAAATACTGATTGATGAGAAAAATCCTTCACACTTCAAAGATGAAAGTTCATCATTTCTGTAGAATGCTCCTTGGAATCAGTGTTTTTAGCTCAGTGTGTTATCAGTGACAGTGTTTGCTTTCTGACTGAGAGTTGTTGCCTGTGTTTGGTCCAACCACTTTATTTTGAGACATGTATGAAGTGTTTTGCTGCTTTTAGTGAGTGTTGGAGGTGAGATGAACTGTTTGGCCCACATGCATGCTGCATCATATTAGAATCTATTACTATCTCTGAGTTGTACTCTGATCTGTGGAGCCAGTGAGTTCTTGGAAACGTTCTTGTGAGACTGGACCTTGTCAGATTCCCAGAGAACACTGATATCTGGCAGCCTGACGCCTGAGCTGCTGTCTCTACCTGATCAGTCTAACTGTTGGACAGTTACATGAGAGAAAGAACTAGAGCTGGAAGGTCAGTGAACACTTGAGGGCTCAGATAATGACTCCAAGCTCCACCTGTCTTACCTTTCCCTGTTACATGAAGCCTCCTAAGAAATATCTGGAACAGTCACTGGATGCATTTTGTGTGAAAGAAATCCGTCCGTCCATCAACTAATCAGTTCATCTATTAAATATTTCAGCTCTACTTTCCTAAGTCACATGAAGAGTTTATAAAATCTGATGTTTAGTTAGAAATGAAACTCCAACAGTTTCTACAAGTACAGCTGAAATGATTCGCTGAATGACATTGAATAGAGGCGTTAAAGCAACGGACAGCAGGAGAAAAATAATGTGTTTTTGAACATTAAAGCTTGGAAATATTTTCTAGTAGAAACCCAAAATAAAAGTCTGAACCTGAAAATGAGCTTAATGTGGGACCTTTAAGTTCCACTACTTCCCCCTAGAGGCTGTGATGTGCATTACACAAATACTCTTTTTTAAGGACAGAGTCCTCACAAATCCTGTCCTCACAGAAGCACACAGCAGCTAAACTACAGCCGGACCCTGACCTCTGACCTCTCAGCAGTTTTCAGTCCCAGCAGTAGATATTGTACTTGTATTACAGAAGCAGTATTTGTAGTAGCAGCACTATTAGAAGTGACCATAATTACAAACGTTATCTGTTTAACAGCTTTTAAAACAAAGGTAAAAAGTCTTTACAGGGACAAACGAGTAAAAAGGCCTTTAAAGAAAAATGTTTGGAAGCCAAAGTCTGTTTGAAGAAGAGCTTTAAAAGCAGACACCATCTGTGGCAGCCTGAGGTTCTGGAGGTTCTGGTCCCCCTTTGTTAGGAACCAGGACTGAGGATCAGAGTCAAGGGCCCCGCCCGGGGATCTCAGGCTGCATTCTGCCTCATTACAAACCAACATGTCCTAAATCTAGTAGAGTACCAACGTGATCCACACTGCTGCTTCATGACATCTTTCAGTGCTGAGCTGATCTTTAGTTCATCAGATGGTTGGTTAGCTCCATCTAGTGGACAGGTAGCAGAACTACATCAGCTGATGTGTGATTCCTCTGACTCTGACTGGGTTTCTGCCACAGGTTAGACCGGTTTGGACGTCCCTCTGATGTTTTGTAGGCGTGGACTCTGAAGTTGTGAGGATGTGACGGCGTCCTCAGATCAGATGCACACAGACACCAGGACTGACGAGGAAGAAATGAGCAGCTTCTTCTCTCCCAGTGTTTCCTCCACACATGAAGGTGCAAAGTGTCTGTAAGTTGACCTGAAGTGAGTTCAGCAGGTGAGAATCCGAGCAGAGGAATCTGTAAATGTCTGATAATCAGGATCACTTTGATCACATTGTGCTGGATCACTGTTTAACTGGACAGTAGAAATGCTTCTTGATGCTGATTGGCTGTTTCTAAATATCTCTTTGAAATCTGCTGTAGAATTTCTCTCCGAGTTAAAGAACAATGATTTCAGAAAGATTTCCCTGTAATATTGTTCATGTTTCTCAAGTAGAATCAGCAGCAGTCTGATTGTAGTCTGAGCTCACATCATCAGTGAAACATGCAGGGTGTGTCTGAACTGGTCTGACAGCTTGGATCCACTTGGCTCAGGTTTCTGTTTTAACTGTAAATACTCTGAAGTTAAGTGCATGGATGAAGTGTTCAGGGCTCAAATAAAGACATCTTCCAACACTGAGACGGACTTGGTTTCACTGAAGACCCTTTAGCACAGTCCAGGTCTCAGACTTCCCAGAAGCTTTTCTAGATGGACCAGAGTCAGCAGCATCAGGGGCCCTCACAGGAATAGAGGGGGACCAAAGTCAAGGTACCCATCCTGTGTCTCTCTGGTCATGATTTAAATATTTAAAGACAGAAATAAAGATTTAAAGACACAGACGTTGAACTAATGTGTCCTGAGATGTAAAGCTTGTTGTAATGAATGAGTGCAGCTCTCTCAGCATGTTGTTGTGTTTGTGTGAAGGTGTGGGCTCTGCTATGAATCAGTGTGAGGACAGAGAGGAGGGAGTCCCTCCCTCTAAAAGCACTCTGTGTGGGGAACATGACAGCCAGACCAAAGCTCAGAGGTGAGATGAGGATCTCTAACTGTCCAGGACTCAAATCACTCCACCATCATTATCCACACTCAAAGCTCTGTGTGTGTTGTGTTGAAGCCCAGAGCAGCAGCAGGGACCAGACTCTGCTGGACCTGGACCTGGACCCAGCTGTGTGTCCATCAAGAGTGACCGGTCTATGGGCAAACCTATTCACTTCAAAGGTGGACCCCACTCTGCTGGACCTGGACCTGGACCCGGACCCAGCTGTGTGTCCATCAAGAGTGACCAGTCTATGTATGAACCTATTTCCTTCAAAGATGGACCCCACTCTGCTGATCAGAGGTCAGCATGTTAAATGTTTGTGTCTCTCCTGAGATGAGGTTTGGTGTCTTTGTTGTGATCACTTCATGTTCTTAACTCTTCACTTTTTTCAAACTGGTCTCACATTTTGCAGATCTTAGTCCAAATATCAAAACCAGGGTTAAAATCCACAAACAGCTGGATGCAGGTTTGAGAATGTGGAAGAACATTGAAAGTGGAGTGATAAATTAGCTCCTTCTTGCAGTTTTTCAAATCAGGATCCACATTCACAAATCTCAGATCACAAAATAAAATCTGGGAACAAAGTCATCATTTTTATTCCACATTTAAACACGAGTTTCCTCATTTCATTAGAACACACAGGAAGGGGGGGCAGGAAGGGTTAGCAGCCCAACCTGCATCTTTTCTGAGGGCTGTGATTAAGTTTCTTACTACAGGATTATGTAAATACACTCAATGTGATCACGTCGTCAAACATTGTTCAGGATTCAGATTAAAAAGAGAGATGGGTATATGTATCGACCTGTTGTATTCAGATCATATGACACCCATCAGCTGATCCTAGGTAAACATTTTAATGGAGGGATTTCCTGTCATCCAATGGGTATTATGTCTTTATCAGGCAGTTAAGTAGTCTGTTCTGCTTCTGCTCTACTTCACAGAGTTGATCAGCAGAGCTCAGAGGTTCCCAGTGGTCAGTCTGCCCAGCAGCATCAACCAGACCTGGACTCCATATTTATGGTGTGTAAATGTACAAGCTCAGCTACTACTGCTAATTCCAACAGCCACAAAGTAAATAGTGAAGCAGCATTCTGATCCAGTCTCCATGCTGCACTCTGCAGACCAGCAGGTTTTCTGTCTGTCACAGATGATCTGATGTTGACTTCTACCAGTTCAACTTTACATTCTCTTCTGTTCCAGCTGCTCCAAGAAAAAATTGGCAGCTTTGTGAAGAACGAGGTGAAGAAGCTCCATAGAGTTCTGAGTCCAGATTACCCAGAATGCTTAGAGAGTCAGAGGGAGGATGAGGAGGTGTTGGACGGTGAGGAGGAGGAGCAGAGGAGGAGCAGCAGAGAGGCATTTCTGAAGATCACACTGCACTTCCTGAGGAGAATGAAGCAGGAGGAGCTGGCTGAGCGTCTGCAGAGCAGTAAGAGGATTTGAACAGATTTAACATGATGGAAAGAGGAGGCAACATGGGAGAAGTTTCCATTTCAAACTCTGCTGTTAATATGATGCACACATTTGGATCAGATCTATGAATTCTTCTGGGCTGAAACTCAGAAACTGTTCACAGCTGATGAGCTGAAGAGATTTCATGGAGGAGGAAAATAAAAACCATCTTGATGTCTGAAAGTTTACATTTATCAGATTTACTGTAGCATCCACTTATTAATCACATTTCTTCTTTCTTCATTCAGGAACTGTTGCTGCAGTGTGCCGACGTAAACTCAAGTCTAACCTAAAGAAGAAGTTCCAGTGTGTGTTTGAGGGGATTGCTAAAGCAGGAAACCCAACCCTTCTGAACCAGATCTACACAGAGCTCTACATCACAGAGGGAGGGACTGCAGAGGTCAATGATGAACATGAGGTCAGACAGATTGAAACAGCATCCAGGAAACCAGACAGACCAGAAACAACCATCAGACAAGAAGACATCTTTAAAGCCTCACCTGGAAGAGATGAACCAATCAGAACAGTGATGACAAAGGGAGTGGCTGGCATTGGGAAAACAGTCTTAACACAGAAGTTCACTCTGGAATGGGCTGAAGACAAAGCCAACCAGGACATACAGTTCACATTTCCATTCACTTTCAGAGAGCTGAATGTGCTGAAAGAGAAAAAGTACAGCTTGGTGGAACTTGTTCATCACTTCTTTACTGAAACCAAAGAAGCAGGAATCTGCAGCTTTGAAGAGTTCCAGGTTGTGTTCATCTTTGACGGTCTGGATGAGTGTCGACTTCCTCTGGACTTCCACAACAATGAGGTCCTGACTGATGTTACAGAGTCCACCTCAGTGGATGTGCTGCTGACAAACCTCATCAGGGGGGAACCTGCTTCCCTCTGCTCGCCTCTGGATAACCACACGACCCGCAGCAGCCAATCAGATCCCTCCTGGGTGTGTTGACATGGTGACAGAGGTCAGAGGGTTCACTGACCCACAGAAGGAGGAGTACTTCAGGAAGAGGTTCAGAGATGAGGAGCAGGCCAGCAGAATCATCTCCCACATCAAGACATCACGAAGCATCCACATCATGTGCCACATCCCAGTCTTCTGCTGGATCACTGCTACAGTTCTGGAGGAGGTGTTGAAGACCAGAAAGAGAGGTGGGCTGCCCAAGACCCTGACTGAGATGTACATCCACTTCCTGGTGGTTCAGTCCAAACTGAAGAACACCAAGTATGATGGAGGAGCTGAGACAGATCCACACTGGAATAAAAAGAGCAGGAAGATGATTGAGTCTCTGGGAAAACTGGCTTTTGAGCAGCTGCAGAAAGGAAACCTGATCTTCTATGAATCAGACATGACAGAGTGTGGCATCGATATCAGAGCAGCCTCAGTGTACTCAGGAGTGTTCACACAGATCTTTAAAGAGGAGAGAGGGCTGTACCAGGACAAGGTGTTCTGCTTCATCCATCTGAGCGTTCAGGAGTTTCTGGCTGCTCTTCATGTCCATCTGACCTTCATCAACTCTGGTGTCAATCTGCTGGCAGAAAAACAATCAACCTCCCGTCTGTCTAAAGTCTTCAGATACAAACCTAAACTAACACATCTCTACCAGAGTGCTGTGGACAAGGCCTTACAGAGTCCAAATGGACACCTGGACTTGTTCCTCCGCTTCCTCCTGGGTCTTTCTCTGCAGACCAATCAGACTCTCCTACGAGGTCTGCTGACACAGACAGGAAGTAGCTCACAGACCAATCAGGAAACAGTTGAGTACATCAAGAAGAAGATCAGTGAGAATCTGTCTCCAGAGAGAAGCATCAATCTGTTCCACTGTCTGAATGAACTGAATGATCGTTCTCTAGTGGAGCAGATCCAACAGTCCCTGAGTTCAGGAAGTCTCTCCACAGATGAACTCTCTCCTGCTCAGTGGTCAGCTCTGGTCTTCATCTTACTGTCATCAGAAAAAGATCTGGATGTGTTTGACCTGAAGAAATACTCTGCTTCAGAGGAGGCTCTTCTGAGGCTGCTGCCAGTGGTCAAAGCCAACAAGAAAGCGCTGTAGGTGGATATATCTATGTGTGATTTCTAAAATACTTAATTTTATATTTGACTAATGAATCATTTAGTTTGTGTCCATTGCTAATCCTTTTTCAGGTTGAGTGGCTGTAACCTCTCAGAGAGAAGCTGTGAATCCCTGTCCTCAGTTCTCAGCTCCCCATCCTCTAGTCTGAAAGAGCTGGACCTGAGTAACAACAACCTGCATGATTCAGGAGTGAAGCTTCTGTCTGCTGGACTGGCAAGTCCACTCTGTACACTGGAAACTCTCAGGTCAGATGACAGCTGATTGTAAAGGCTCACAGAGTGTAATTGTCAGAATTTATGGCAAGAACCCAAAAGCTGACTGTTTATTAACAAACAGAATATTTAAAGAAAGAATCCAGAGAAAAGTGAAAAGTCCAGAGTGGTGTGGTCAGAGTGAACTGGCAAGGTTTGTCTGGCTGGAGACTGGAACTGTTTGTTATGGAGCTAAAAGAGTGTCAAAGCATTCATGTGATTGGCTTATGTGTAAATCATCCCCTACGTGGGGTGTGTTCTTGTGATTGGCTGAGACAAGGGAGAGATCTGATTGGTTGCAGATCATTCCCTGTCTAAAAAAATGCATTTGTGTGTCGAGCCAAGTCAGGGGAGTATCAAAATTCACACACAAATGCACTGAAGTTCACAGACCACAAGCAGTTTGTAAATCAAGATATACAGTCAGGTCCATAAATATTGGGACATTGACACATTTCTAATATTTTTGGCTCTATACACCACCACAATGGATTTGAAATGAAACGAACAAGATGTGCTTTAACTGCAGACTTTCAGCTTTAATTTGAGGGTATTTACATCCAAATCAGGTGAACGGTGTAGGAATTACAACAGTTTGTAAATGTGCCTCCCACTTTTTAAGGGACCAAAAGTAATGGGACAGATTAACAATCATAAATTAAACTTTCACATTTTAATACTTGGTTGTGAATCCTTTGCAGTCAATTACAGCCTGAAGTCTGGAACGCATGGACATCACCAGACGCTGGGTTTCATCCCTGGTGATGCTCTGCCAGGCCTCTATTGCAACTGTCTTCAGTTCCTGCTTGTTCTTGGGGCATTTTCCCTTCAGTTTTTCAATTCAATTCAATTTTATTTATATAGCGCCAAATCACAACAACAGTTATCTCACAGCGCTTTTCATAAAGAGCAGGTCTAGACCATACTCTGATGTTATTTACAGAAGCCCAACAATTCCCACCAAGAGCAGCACTAGGCGACACAGGCAAGGAAAAACTTCCTTTTAAGAGGCAGAAACCTCGAGCAGAACCATGGCTCAGGGTGGGGGGGCATCTGCCTCGACCGGTTGGGGTGAGGGGGAGAGACAGAGAGAGAGAGCAAGAGAAAGAGAGAGAGAGAGAGAGCCAGAGAGAGAGAGCAGAGGGAGGCAACCTAAACAGTATACACATAGAGGTACAGACAATAAAGGTGATGGTGCTATAGACTAAATGAAAAATGGTACAGATTTTTATAGTAATGTTAATGATAATAATAATAACAGTAATAATAGCAATAGGACTAGTAATAGCAGTTGCAACTGTAGCAGAGGGCGTCGAGCAGGAACACGGGGGCAGCAGGAGACCCCCAACCACAGATCCAGACTCCACAGCTCCAGAGCCAGCAACACTGTAGCAGAGGGCGTCGAGCAGGAACACGGAGGAAGCAGGAGACTCCCAACCACAGATCCAGACTCCACAGCTCCAGAGCCAGCAACACCCGCAGGAAGCGACAGAAGGAGGAAGCACACGACCACGGGAGAGGGAAGAAGTCGAGTTAGTAACATGCATTAATGGGATGAGGTTGCACTCAGAGAGAAAAAGAGAAGAGAGGAGCTCAGTGAATCATGGGAAATCCCCCAGCAGTCTAGCCTATAGCAGCATAATTAAGGGATGGTTCAGGACTCACCCGAGCCAGCCCTAACTATAAGCTTTATCAAAAAGGAAAGTCTTAAGCCTACTCTTAAATGTAGAGACGGTGTCTGCCTCCCGAACCCAAACTGGAACCTGGTTCCACAGGAGAGGAGCCTGATAGCTGAACGCTCTGGCTCCCATTCTACTTTTGGAGACTCTAGGAACTACAAGTAATCCTGCATTCTGGGAGCGCAGTGCTCTGGTGGGGTAGTAAGGTACTATGAGCTCTTTAAGATAAGATGGTGCCTGACCATTAAGAGCTTTGAATGTGAGAAGAAGGATTTTAAATTCTATTCTGGATTTTACAGGAAGCCAATGCAGAGAAGCTAAGACAGGAGAGATATGATCTCTTTTACTGGTTCCTGTCAGAACACGTGCTGCAGCATTCTGGATCAGCTGAAGAGTCTTAATGGACTTTTTCGAAGAGTTTTGTCTTCAGCAAGTGAAATGCATGCTCAATCGGATTCAGGCCAGGTGATTGACTTGGCCATTGCATAACATTCCACTTCTTTCGCTTAAAAAACTCTTTGGTTGCTTTGGCAGTATGCTTCGGGTCATTGTCCATCTGCACTGTGAAGCCAGTCCAATGAGTTCTGAAGCATTGGGCTGAATATGAGCAGATAATATTGCCCGAAACACTTCAGAATTCATCCTGCTGCTTTTGTCAGCAGTCACATCATCAATAAATACAAGAGAACCAGTTCCATTGGCAGCCATACATGCCCAAGCCATGACACTACCACCACCATGCTTCACTGATGAGGTGGTATGCTTTGGATCATGAGCAGTTCCTTTCCTTCTCCATACTCTTCTCTTCCCATCACTCTGGTACAAGTTGATCTTTGTCTCATCTGTCCATAGGATGTTGTTCCAGAACTGTGAAGGCTTTTTAGATGTTGTTTGGCAAACTCTAATCTGGCCTTCCTGTTTTTGAGGCTCACCAATGGTTTACATCTTGTGGTAAACCCTCTGTATTCACTCTGATGAAGTCTTCTCTTGATTGTTGACTTTGACACACAAACACCTGCCTCCTGGAGAGTGTTCTTGATCTGGCCAACTGTTGTGAAGGGTATTTTCTTCACCAGGGAGAGAATTCTTCGGTCATCCACCACAGTTGTTTTCCGTGGTCTTCTGGGTCTTTTGGTGTTGCTGAGCTCACCGGTGCGTTCTTTCTTTTTAAGAATGTTCCAAACAGTTGATTTGGCCACACCTAATATTTTTGCTATCTCTCTGATGGGTTTGTTTTGTTTTTTCAGCCTGATGATGGCTTGCTTCACTGATAGTGACAGCTCTTTCGATCTCATATTGAGAGTTGACAGCAACAGATTCCAAATGCAAATAGCACACTTGAAATGAACTCTGGACCTTTTATCTGCTCCTTGTATATGGGATAATGAGGGAATAGCACACACCTGGCCGTGGAACAGATGAGAAGCCAATTGTCCCATTACTTTTGGTCCCTTAAAAAGTGGGACGCACATTTACAAACTGTTGTAATTCCTACACCGTTCACCTGATTTGGATGTAAATACCCTCAAATTAAAGCTGAAAGTCTGCAGTTAAAGCACATCTTGTTCGTTTCATTTCAAATCCATTGTGGTGGTGTATAGAGCCAAAAATATTAGAATTGTGTCAATGTCCCAATATTTATGGACCTGACTGTATTTGTGTGCATCAGAAATACATTCCTGAATCTTGTGTGCATTTGTAAATTGTGTGTATTTGTGAATTTTGTGTGCATTTGTGTATCCTGTGTGTGTATTTATGAATTATGTGTGTGCATATATGTTTACCTCTCCTTGTTTACCTCTGTATGACAGCATACTGAATGTGATGTCGTTTTAAAAAAATTGGATCTGGGCAATAAATCGGAATTGAGCAATAAGGCCTGCAGTGTGAACACATCATCCATAGATAGAGGGGCAAAAGTACTGATTAACAGGTAAGTACAGAGCTGGCTGTTCACACTAAACTCAACAATCCAGAGGGAATTGAATGTGAAGCCAGGCCTTAAGATGAGGTGCTGATTGGAATGATGCAGGTCAGATGTGCAGATAGCAGATTACAAACCCAAAAAAACAACCGTATAGGTCATTTTAGCCACACAAAATTACGACTCATGTTTACGTTTAATGTGGCAACAACCTCTAGTGGCCGTATAACGCAAACACAACAACGATGGTCACGTATTATAAATAGCCAGAAAGTTTTGTTTTGGTGGTGGGTTGGGTGAAAGGATAATAAGTTAGCCACTTTTCACCCATGAGACCTAACTTCGGTTCCTGTGTGAAACAAGATAAATTATTTTTAATGAAGTTACGTAGTAGTATTAGCGTTAGCTGTCTAGCTAACTAAATTAGCCTTAAAGGCCTTGACAGCCCCCCCACATATCCCCTTATTCTCACACTAACCTTCACAGTTACCTAAGTTAGTGTTTTTATGCATGTCGACCGGTGAACCCAACAGCTAGATCAGGTAGGTTCACCTTCTTTCTGTCGCTGTGGTCTCCACATGTTTATGCATGCGACATAGGTCACATGACTTCCAAAACATAGGTCTGGGCAGTAAACAGAGTTCGAAATTGCTGTTTTGGGAGGCATGAACAAACGCAACCAGTAGGAACCAGTAGGAGCGCTATTGAGCTATTGTTGGATACAGTGATATGAGTCGTATTTGAATGTTGGTGAAAACGACCTATGTTGTCGTTTAGGTTGGAGGACTTGTTGGTGGAAACGCCAACCCAGGAGGTTAATGGCCACAGAATCCCCACTGAAAGCTACAGGGAGAGAGAAACACCAACAGACAGACAATCAAAAACACACCAAGCGTTTTTCTTTGGGAAATTATGTTTTATATGATTATGTATATTAGAAATGATTATTTAGTTGACTATAGAGTGCTAAAATTGGTGTGCTAAAATTTACTACCATTATAATTAGCTCTGACAAGGTTTTGTGTGTCATTATCCTGGTGTGTTTTCCCTGTTATGTTTGTAGTCTACCTGTATTATTAGTTTTTTAGTCTGCTCTGTGTTCTGTGCCTTGTGTGCTGTTTCAGTCTGTTTCCTGTCTTGTTTGGTTTTTATTTGTGCCTGCATTGGTTCTTGTTTTATTCTGTTATCTGGTGTTTCATGCTTAGTTTCTGTCTGACTGTCTGTTAAGATATCAGTGAGGAGAACATTCTCAGTCATCCAGGTCATAGTTATCCAGTGATGGTTAAAGTCAAGGGCAACTGGACTTGGTTGAAGGTACTGGAATCTAGTGTATGCGGTCCAATGCAGTGAGGAATGCACAGACCTGTATATTGGGGAGACTAAACAACCACTACACAAACGCATGGCTCAGCACAGAAGGGCCAACTCCTCAGGTCAAGAGTCTGCAGTCTACTTACATCTGAAGGATTGAGGACACTTGTTTGAGGACCAGGTGCACATCTTAGACTGAGAAGAGGGGTCAAGGAAGCCATCTACACCCAGGTTGAGAAGCTATCGCTGAACAGAGGAGGGGTCTACGCCACCACTTATCTCCCACTTACAATGCTGTCCTTTCATTACTTCCCAGGAAACTCAACATACATAACCTATTAGCCTCAGGTGGAGATACCAACGATGGTCGTTCAGTCTTGGCCTTGGGTAGTCCTAACGACTGTAACCACTTTACAGTCTTTACAGCAACCAGGAACACTAACAGTATCGACGATCATGGCAAACGACCCCACTCAGGTTAAATAGCTGAGTTTCCCTACCAGTCGGTCAGAACTGAGGAAGTCCTTTGAATGATGGACCAAACGTCTTCCAGTATCTTCAACCAAGTCCAGTTGCCCTTGACTTTAACCTTCATTGGAGAGAAACTGACGGTTTTCCAACTTATCCTGTGAACCGTTCACAGCATCAGTTGCCGTTGTTACTGATCTAGGGTTAATCTGATCCTGCTTTGTGATACAGAAAACCCAAAGTTTCCCTCATCTCAGGCTTAACATACTCAGAATTTTCATTAATCCTGCTTTCTGGAACAGGGCCCTATTTTGTTGTTTATTTGATTGTGGTCAGTCTGTTCTGTGTTCCAGCTCCTGTTTGTTTCTTCTCTTGTGTTAGTTGCCAGTGCCTTGTGTTCAGTGTTCAGTCTGCTTGTGCTTTATAGTCATTTTTGTGTATTCTTTATTCTGATCTGTCACTCTACTGCCTGTGTGTCTGCTGTGCCTGATTAATCCCTCATTTCTTTCACCTGTTCACTCCCTCCCTTCTTGTTTGCCCATGTATTTAATGTGCTCAGTTCTGTTTAGTCCTTGTTGTCTCCTCGTCACCTGTGAGTGTTCTGCCGTGCTCTGTGTCCTTGGCTTTTTGTATTATTCCCCTAGTTCCTGGATTACCTTGCCTCTTGGATTTACTCCTTTGTTTGGAATTTTGCCTTTACTTGGACGTAAACCAGTTTTGTTTATTCAGTTAAACTTTTTGTTTAACTGCATCCTCCTCACCAGTCTCTGCATTTTGGGTCCACACCTTAGTTTACCTTGACAGTGTGTGAAGCACCTTTTTTTTTTTTTTTAAACATGTAGCCTATTAAGATAAACACGTTAAAAGAGTAGCTTCTTATTGTATATTTATAAAAGTGCTACATCGGTGTAGAAGATTGAAGATATAAAAACTAAACTGAAATAGAATTGCATCAAATGCAGTAAATATTGATATATAACAGCAGTAAATACCATAATATAGAGTTGAAAAAATGATCTGCATTTGTCTCAGAAAAAATCCCCACTTAAGGCAAAAAGATACATTTTTGTAGGCCTATGTTATTTTTGTGCACTTTCAGCGTTGGTTTTGTATCTACATTTCCGTATAAATACAGTCAGAGCTCTGAGGATTGTTAATGGTGATAAACATAAATTTCTGTTTATCAGCATGAAGCGCTGGTAGCTCTGAGTAACTGGAGATACATCTAACCAGTAAACAGGTTATTCCAAACAACGCATTTCCTAATTTCCTACATAGCATGAGTACTCTTAACACTTGAAAAACAGAGGATCAACTAAAGTAAATGTTGTTGTGATATTACGATATGTTGTGACATAAGGGCAGCCCTGCCAATAGTCTGTTTTCTTTTTTAAACACCACCATGTCCATTAATCATGACGATGTCTATAATTTTACAGCATTTAACGGCACTTGCCTTTTCTCTTTCTCTTGTTCTCCTGTGCATTTTTTCTCCACACTGCTCGGCCATGCACACTCATGCACTGACAGAACGCTGTATTGATGTGTGTGTGCATGTGACCAGTCGCGTGTGATGACAGAGATCCTACCATCAAGTTAAAAGCGGGCAGGAGGCCGACGGTCTAGAGGTCTATGGCACTGTGGCTGCCCTGTGACAGATTATACTTTTATATTCCCATCTGACAAAAGTCTGAATGTCATATTTGGTGCATGTGGTGGCACTGCAGGAGCGAGTGAGACGCACCTGTTGTGTGGATTCTCCCGCTATTAAAAAAGCATGCTATTTCATCAGAACCACGGGTAAAGTTGATCATTAATTTTCATTTCATTTTCATTTTTTCATTTATTTGTTTATTCAACACGGACAGTGCTCATTGATCAACAGTAAAATAACTGTAAATGAGCCAGAGTTAGCCCAACAAGCTAATTTTCATCTGTTTTCCCTGGCCAGTTATTATGAAGGCAACCTAAAATGAAGATTTAAAATGACTTAATACAGTCCAAAACAGGCCAAAACAGCTGTCAGGCCTTTGGGAAATCTCCCAGCACTCCTGACGGCCATCTGCTAGTTTAATCTCCACAACATCTTTTTGTTTACAGTGTTGTCAGTCAGTAGCGTGCAAGACAATAGGCTTCCCGATCGGACCAATGAGCAAACACTACATGCAGGTAGTACTCATGGGAGTTGTAGTATTGTAGTGTCAAATTGCAATTATTTTGTTTTATCAGATGCTTTTTGACAAGACTACCAAAAAGTGGCTAGGTGAAGTAACTGTGTTACCCGCCACGGCTAAAATCCACCTAGATTTTGCAGTTCCGCAAGTGTTAATGTCAAGCCCTGATCACATTAGATTTTAAAATTATTGTACTTAAATAGTAGCAATAGCTGATCATTAACCAGAGAAAAAAGAAAAGGTTGCATAATTAACCAGGCTTTCAATCACATTAAATGTTAGAACAATGGTGTCAAATGTTTACATTTCTATTAAGACTAACTGTCTGTATTCTCCAGTCAGTATTAAGCTATTTGTTAAACAGATGATCTATTAAATCTTCCTCATCTGGCTTTAGGTTCATGTTAAAAGTATATGATGTTTTTCTGATTCTAGACTGTCAGACTGTCTGATCACAGAGGAAGGCTGTGCTTCTCTGGCTTCAGCTCTGAGCTCCAACCCCTCCCATCTGAGAGAGCTGGATCTGAGCTACAATCGCCCAGGAGAGTCAGGTGTGAAGCTGCTGTCTACTGGACTGGAGGATCCACACTGGAGACTGAACACTCTCAGGTATGGACAAACAACAACAGTTAAATTCTGCAGGTGCCTCTATTTTCTCTTATTTAATGTCTCTCTACTCGAGTCCGTCATCATCAGGGACGTTTTATTAGGGGTCCAAGCCCGAAGTGGGCTGGGAACCCGCGTATGCTAGGCATCGCGGTTCCCATACCACGAAGTGGCAGGGAACCCTATTGTTTTCGTTAGGATTTTTATTATTTTTATTCTTCCGTCCCTAATTCCAGTACTGCAGCATACCCAGTAAATGCTAGGAACGCGAATTTCGCGATGTAGGTCACATGCAAGTCCGATCGACACCAAATTTGGCATGGACCATCTCTGGACATACATCATACTGGCTTGTGCTCCCCAGATCGATACGCGAAAAACTCTTCCGGCTATAAGCTAATGAATATTCATGCAAAACGCTAGTAACGGTAACTGATGTCATATATTCGCTTTGCAATAGCCGATCGACACCAAACTCAGAGGACTTATGCGCGACGCCCCCCTGAGGGCCTCTGCAAAATTTGGTGCAACTAGCCTCTAGGTGGCGCTGTTTAACGCGAGAAATTAGTTCTGGGATAACCGCAAGTCGCATTGACGTGAACTTTGTGCCAAATTGTTCAGGATGGTCCCCTGACCTCAGACACCAATGTGCATCCTAATGTGCCCATAGGTGGCGCTGTTATTGCAGATTAAGCACGAAAAAAATAATCCCATTGACTTACATTCATTTTATATCTCCGGAACCGCAGGTCCGATTGACACCAAATTTGGGTTAATTCTTCCCCATGGGGCCCTGATGACACCTGACAAGTTTTGTACAATTCAGCCAAAAGGTGGCGCTATAATGGAAGATGGAATGCCATGAAAAAGCCCATTGAAATGAATGGGATTTCAAACCACGCCACAATTTGCATAGGTTAGGAATGGCCGATCAACACCAAACTTGGGGACCTTATGCGGCATGACTTCTGTAAGGTCTGTGTGACATTTGGTGTCAATCGGCCCAAAGGTGACTTTATAAATAATTTATGAAAAAACACTCCCATTGACTTACATTCATTTTATATCTCCAGTACCACAGGTCCAAATCACAACAAATGTGGTTCAAATCTTCCCCATGGGACCCTGATTACACCAGAAAAATTTTGTGATATTTGGCAAAAAGGTGGCGCTAAAATTGAAGCTCAAATGCCGTCAGAAAGCCCATTGAAATGAATGGTTATTAAAACCACACCACAATTTGCCTAGGTTAGGAATGGCCGATCAACACCAAACTTCAGGATCTTATGCGGCATGACTTCTGGAACTGCTGTGTGAAATTTGGTGTCAATCGGCTAAAAGGTGACTCTATTAATAATTTATGAAAAAACACCCCCATTCACTTACATTCATTTTATATCTCCAGAACCACAGGTCCAATTGACACCCAATTTGTTTCAAAGGTTCCCACTGGGACCCTGATGACACCTGACAAATTTCGTACAATTCGGCCAAACGGTGGCGCTATAATTGAAGCTCAAATGCCGTCAGAAAGCCCATTGAAATGAATGGTTATTAAAACCACGCACAATTTGCCTAGGTTAGGAATGGCCGATCAACACCAAACTTCAGGATCTTATGCGGCATGACTTCTGGAACTGCTGTGTGTATTAATAATTTATGAAAAAACACCCCCATTCACTTACATTCATTTTATATCTCCAGAACCACAGGTCCAATTGACACCCAATTTGTTTCAAAGGTTCCCACTGGGACCCTGATGACACCTGACAAATTTCGTACAATTCGGCCAAACGGTGGCGCTATAATTGAAGCTCAAATGCCGTCAGAAAGCCCATTGAAATGAATGGGATTTCAAACCACTCATAATTTGCCTAGGTTAGGAATGGCTGACCAACACTAAACTTGGGTATCTTATGCGGCATCACTTCTGGAACTGCTGTGTGAATTTTGGTGTCAATCGGCTAAAAGCTGAAGGTATTAATGATTTATGAAAAACACTCCCATTCACTTACATGCAATTTATATCTCTGTAACCACAAGTCCGATTCATACCAAACTTGGGTCAAATGTTCCCACTGGGTCCCTGATGACACCTAAAAATTTTGGTGCAAATCAGCCCAAAGGTGGCGCTATAATGGAAGATGGAATGCCATGAAAAGCCCATTGAAATGAATGGGATTTCAAACCACGCACAATTTGCATAGGTTAGGAATGGCCGATCAACACCAAACTTGGGGACCTTATGCGGCATGACTTCTGTAAGGTCTGTGTGACATTTGGTGTCAATCGCCCAAAGGTGACTTTATAAATAATTTATGAAAAACACTCCCATTGACTTACATTCATTTTATATCTCCAGTACCACAGGTCCAAATCACAACAAATGTGGTTCAAATCTTCCCCATGGGACCCTGATTACACCAGAAAAATTTTGTGATATTTGGCAAAAAGGTGGCGCTAAAATTGAAGCTCAAATGCCGTCAGAAAGCCCATTGAAATGAATGGTTATTAAAACCACGCCACAATTTGCCTAGGTTAGGAATGGCCGATCAACACCAAACTTCAGGATCTTATGCGGCATGACTTCTGGAACTGCTGTGTGAAATTTGGTGTCAATCGCTAAAAGGTGACTCTATTAATAATTTATGAAAAAACACCCCCATTCACTTACATTCATTTTATATCTCCAGAACCACAGGTCCAATTGACACCCAATTTGTTTCAAAGGTTCCCACTGGGACCCTGATGACACCTGACAAATTTCAGTACAATTCGCCAAACGGTGGCGCTATAATTGAAGCTCAAATGCCGTCAGAAAGCCCATTGAAATGAATGGTTATTAAAACCACGCCACAATTTGCCTAGGTTAGGAATGGCCGATCAACACCAAACTTCAGGATCTTATGCGGCATGACTTCTGGAACTGCTGTGTGTATTAATAATTTATGAAAAAACACCCCCATTCACTTACATTCATTTTATATCTCCAGAACCACAGGTCCAATTGACACCCAATTTGTTTCAAAGGTTCCCACTGGGACCCTGATGACACCTGACAAATTTCGTACAATTCGGCCAAACGGTGGCGCTATAATTGAAGCTCAAATGCCGTCAGAAAGCCCATTGAAATGAATGGGATTTCAAACCACGCCATAATTTGCCTAGGTTAGGAATGGCTGACCAACACTAAACTTGGGTATCTTATGCGGCATCACTTCTGGAACTGCTGTGTGAATTTTGGTGTCAATCGGCTAAAAGCTGAAGGTATTAATGATTTATGAAAAAACACTCCCATTCACTTACATGCAATTTATATCTCTGTAACCACAAGTCCGATTCATACCAAACTTGGGTCAAATGTTCCCACTGGGTCCCTGATGACACCTAAAAATTTTGGTGCAAATCAGCCCAAAGGTGGCGCTATAATGGAAGATGGAATGCCATGAAAAAGCCCATTGAAATGAATGGGATTTCAAACCACGCCACAATTTGCATAGGTTAGGAATGGCCGATCAACACCAAACTTGGGGACCTTATGCGGCATGACTTCTGTAAGGTCTGTGTGACATTTGGTGTCAATCGGCCCAAAGGTGACTTTATAAATAATTTATGAAAAAACACTCCCATTGACTTACATTCATTTTATATCTCCAGTACCACAGGTCCAAATCACAACAAATGTGGTTCAAATCTTCCCCATGGGACCCTGATTACACCAGAAAAATTTTGTGATATTTGGCAAAAAGGTGGCGCTAAAATTGAAGCTCAAATGCCGTCAGAAAGCCCATTGAAATGAATGGTTATTAAAACCACGCCACAATTTGCCTAGGTTAGGAATGGCCGATCAACACCAAACTTCAGGATCTTATGCGGCATGACTTCTGGAACTGCTGTGTGAAATTTGGTGTCAATCGGCTAAAAGGTGACTCTATTAATAATTTATGAAAAACACCCCCATTCACTTACATTCATTTTATATCTCCAGAACCACAGGTCCAATTGACACCCAATTTGTTTCAAAGGTTCCCACTGGGACCCTGATGACACCTGACAAATTTCGTACAATTCGGCCAAACGGTGGCGCTATAATTGAAGCTCAAATGCCGTCAGAAAGCCCATTGAAATGAATGGTTATTAAAACCACGCCACAATTTGCCTAGGTTAGGAATGGCCGATCAACACCAAACTTCAGGATCTTATGCGGCATGACTTCTGGAACTGCTGTGTGTATTAATAATTTATGAAAAAACACCCCCATTCACTTACATTCATTTTATATCTCCAGAACCACAGGTCCAATTGACACCAATTTGTTTCAAAGGTTCCCACTGGGACCCTGATGACACCTGACAAATTTCGTACAATTCGGCCAAACGGTGGCGCTATAATTGAAGCTCAAATGCCGTCAGAAAGCCCATTGAAATGAATGGGATTTCAAACCACGCCATAATTTGCCTAGGTTAGGAATGGCTGACCAACACTAAACTTGGGTATCTTATGCGGCATCACTTCTGGAACTGCTGTGTGAATTTTGGTGTCAATCGGCTAAAAGCTGAAGGTATTAATGATTTATGAAAAAACACTCCCATTCACTTACATGCAATTTATATCTCTGTAACCACAAGTCCGATTCATACCAAACTTGGGTCAAATGTTCCCACTGGGTCCCTGATGACACCTAAAAATTTTGGTGCAAATCAGCCCAAAGGTGGCGCTATAATGGAAGATGGAATGCCATGAAAAAGCCCATTGAAATGAATGGGATTTCAAACCACGCCACAATTTGCATAGGTTAGGAATGGCCGATCAACACCAAACTTGGGGACCTTATGCGGCATGACTTCTGTAAGGTCTGTGTGACATTTGGTGTCAATCGCCCAAAGGTGACTTTATAAATAATTTATGAAAAACACTCCCATTGACTTACATTCATTTTATATCTCCAGTACCACAGGTCCAAATCACAACAAATGTGGTTCAAATCTTCCCCATGGGACCCTGATTACACCAGAAAAATTTTGTGATATTTGGCAAAAAGGTGGCGCTAAAATTGAAGCTCAAATGCCGTCAGAAAGCCCATTGAAATGAATGGTTATTAAAACCACCTACAATTTGCCTAGGTTAGGAATGGCCGATCAACACCAAACTTCAGGATCTTATGCGGCATGACTTCTGGAACTGCTGTGTGAAATTTGGTGTCAATCGGCTAAAAGGTGACTCTATTAATAATTTATGAAAAAACACCCCCATTCACTTACATTCATTTTATATCTCCAGAACCACAGGTCCAATTGACACCCAATTTGTTTCAAAGGTTCCCACTGGGACCCTGATGACACCTGACAAATTTCAGTACAATTCGCCAAACGGTGGCGCTATAATTGAAGCTCAAATGCCGTCAGAAAGCCCATTGAAATGAATGGTTATTAAAACCACGCCACAATTTGCCTAGGTTAGGAATGGCCGATCAACACCAAACTTCAGGATCTTATGCGGCATGACTTCTGGAACTGCTGTGTGTATTAATAATTTATGAAAAAACACCCCCATTCACTTACATTCATTTTATATCTCCAGAACCACAGGTCCAATTGACACCCAATTTGTTTCAAAGGTTCCCACTGGGACCCTGATGACACCTGACAAATTTCGTACAATTCGGCCAAACGGTGGCGCTATAATTGAAGCTCAAATGCCGTCAGAAAGCCCATTGAAATGAATGGGATTTCAAACCACGCCATAATTTGCCTAGGTTAGGAATGGCTGACCAACACTAAACTTGGGTATCTTATGCGGCATCACTTCTGGAACTGCTGTGTGAATTTTGGTGTCAATCGGCTAAAAGCTGAAGGTATTAATGATTTATGAAAAAACACTCCCATTCACTTACATGCAATTTATATCTCTGTAACCACAAGTCCGATTCATACCAAACTTGGGTCAAATGTTCCCACTGGGTCCCTGATGACACCTAAAAATTTTGGTGCAAATCAGCCCAAAGGTGGCGCTATAATGGAAGATGGAATGCCATGAAAAAGCCCATTGAAATGAATGGGATTTCAAACCACTTCACAATTTGCATAGGTTAGGAATGGCCGATCAACACCAAACTTGGGGACCTTATGCGGCATGACTTCTGTAAGGTCTGTGTGACATTTGGTGTCAATCGCCCAAAGGTGACTTTATAAATAATTTATGAAAAAACACTCCCATTGACTTACATTCATTTTATATCTCCAGTACCACAGGTCCAAATCACAACAAATGTGGTTCAAATCTTCCCCATGGGACCCTGATTACACCAGAAAAATTTTGTGATATTTGGCAAAAAGGTGGCGCTAAAATTGAAGCTCAAATGCCGTCAGAAAGCCCATTGAAATGAATGGTTATTAAAACCACGCCACAATTTGCCTAGGTTAGGAATGGCCGATCAACACCAAACTTCAGGATCTTATGCGGCATGACTTCTGGAACTGCTGTGTGAAATTTGGTGTCAATCGGCTAAAAGGTGACTCTATTAATAATTTATGAAAAAACACCCCCATTCACTTACATTCATTTTATATCTCCAGAACCACAGGTCCAATTGACACCCAATTTGTTTCAAAGGTTCCCACTGGGACCCTGATGACACCTGACAAATTTCGTACAATTCGGCCAAACGGTGGCGCTATAATTGAAGCTCAAATGCCGTCAGAAAGCCCATTGAAATGAATGGTTATTAAAACCACGCCACAATTTGCCTAGGTTAGGAATGGCCGATCAACACCAAACTTCAGGATCTTATGCGGCATGACTTCTGGAACTGCTGTGTGAAATTTGGTGTCAATCGGCTAAAAGGTGACTCTATTAATAATTTATGAAAAAACACCCCATTCACTTCACATTCATTTTATATCTCCAGAACCACAGGTCCAATTGACACCCAATTTGTTTCAAAGGTTCCCACTGGGACCCTGATGACACCTGACAAATTTCGTACAATTCGGCCAAACGGTGGCGCTATAATTGAAGCTCAAATGCCGTCAGAAAGCCCATTGAAATGAATGGGATTTCAAACCACTCATAATTTGCCTAGGTTAGGAATGGCTGACCAACACTAAACTTGGGTATCTTATGCGGCATCACTTCTGGAACTGCTGTGTGAATTTTGGTGTCAATCGGCTAAAAGCTGAAGGTATTAATGATTTATGAAAAAACACTCCCATTCACTTACATGCAATTTATATCTCTGTAACCACAAGTCCGATTCATACCAAACTTGGGTCAAATGTTCCCACTGGGTCCCTGATGACACCTAAAAATTTTGGTGCAAATCAGCCCAAAGATGGCGCTGTAATCGATGCAGAAATTTATCAATAAATCCCATTCATTCCGATGGCATTTTCAAACACGGTACGTTTTTGCTCTGTTTTGAATGGCCCGTCGAGACCAAACTCGGGGACCTTGTCCGGCACAGGTGCGGGGCGCCCGGGACGACTCGTGCGCCCTCCGCGGGGCGAGGGGGCGAGTTTCGGCGGGGGGCTTGGACCCCGCTTACAACTGCTTGCAGTTCTAGTTTCTCTTAATTCTGTTCAGAGCAGTGAGTTGGCATGAGTTAGGAAACACATGGATCCGTTGGAAGTCTTATTGAAAGGTAACACACCTTCATTAGAAACATCAAAAACTTAGAAAACATCAAATTATTCTCATGTTAGCCCAGCTGGCAGAATGGCTTTAGAGATGGCAATGTTGGTCCGTCCACCGCTTTGGTCCAGACTGAAACTACTAAATGTGATGAGATTCAATCTTGTTCAGACACAACCTACTTTTATTAGTCATGATGTGAAGAATACACAAAATGAAATACTTGATGGTAGGCCATCTGTGCATTATGGAAGGGGAAACATATTTTGGCAGACTGCATGTCCAGCCTGGTAGGACCAGTAGGCTACTGTTATCACTTTTTGTGTATGAAAAGTTCTGTTTAAATGCAATGCATCATTGAATTATTATGATAATAATTTACCCTTTAAGGAGGGGGCAATTTCCAGCAATATCCAAAGGCCATGCAATGGAAACATAGATACATAGGCTCTGCAGTCCTGGCGACTGTTGTCCTTCCCAGTTCGTCACTTCCGGTGTGAGAACGCTTGGCGCGCTTGTGCTGCCGCTTCACGCTGGTACCTGTTTGTGTTCCTGGATATGTTTTTCTCTGATTCAACCCCCCTGGATTATTCGCCGGACTATTCTCATACCCTCAAAACTTTTTGGATAACTGACCTGGTTGTCTCCGTGATCCTTCACACTGATCGGCTGCGAGTCCTCTCCGTTACTATCCTGTCATCCCTCTCGACATCTGATACTGTGAGTGTCCACTCTCTTTGTCATATTGTCTTTTGTGATGTCAATCCTTGGTATGGTTGGGTAGCCTTCCCTTCTGTGGATTGTGGATTCCGATACGGTTCTGGCTAACGCAGTTAAACCGATAAACTGTTGTGTAGGCCGAACGGGTCATCGCTCGTCATGCTGTCACATATCCACGTACAGTTTTTGTTTTTTGGTCTTCTTTGGTTTTTGCTGTTTACTGATGAGGTTAATCAGAGTATTCTTCCCACGATGGCTTTGCAATATTCCGCTGCTCATCTCAGAACATTAAAAGGATTTTTCCGCCTGGCTCCTGACACTTATAAGCGGTGTGAACAGCTTCGAGGTTTTACGCCGACCTCGCTACATTCATCGGTTAGCGGAAAAAACTTGAATTATCATTACTCATCTTCCAATAATATCCCGGTTGTCTCTACCGACACCCGTGTTCGGATACAACACAACTGGATAAAAGACATAGGCGTATCAACTTTGGAAATTTAAGATCAGCTGCGTCCTGATCCTGACCTCGGAACTTACAGTGCGTGCATCACCAGACTTGCGATAGTGCGCTGCTGAACACCCGTTCTCTAACTGATAAAGCATCACTATTGAATGACATAATCACTGACACTGACCTGGACATGCTATTTCTGACGGAAACCTGGCAGGTGCCTAATGACTTTTGAACTTGAACCTCTTAGCGCCGTCTGGATACATCTTTTTTTTCTCAACGGCGTCTTCATCGCAGAGGTGGAGGGCTGGCTGTAGTTTGCCGTGAGACTATCAAAATATCCAAGATTGAGTTCCATGATGTTACAACATTTGAATACCTAAGCTGAAAATGACTGGCCAAACGTCACTGGCTGTAATCTAAATTTACCGACCTCCAAAAAGTCCCTCTGACTTTTTCTCGTATATTAGTGAGTTACTTACTCTTGTCTGTGGTTGTCATACATCTGTTGTTTTGCTTGGTGATTTTAATATACATGAAAACACTGTACAATGCAAAGAATTGATGTCTGTGTTGGACTGTTTTAACTTGACTCAACATGTAACTTTAGCTACTCACTCCAGAGGTCATATATTGGATCTCATATGTACATCTGGCTTGAATAATGTTCTTGTTAATGGCTCTGACTTTGCATTCTCAGATCACAAACTCATAAACTTCAGTTGTAGTTTTCCAATATCTATACCTCCTCAGAAGAAAATGCTGACTTATCGTAAAATCAACTCTGTTAATTCAAGTTCTCTCTCTGCTTCAATAAGGGCTTCTACTTTATCAGAATGTCTACTGTCTAACTGCCCCTCAGAAATCTGCTGTATCTACAATAATGCTCTGTCTCAAACACTAGAGATGCATGCTCCTCTTAAAACTAGACTGGTCCCATCCACACGTACCTCACCCTGGTTCACTCCTGAACTTCGGATGATGAAAACTGAGGGTCGCCGCCTGGAAAGACTATACAGGAAAACTGGACTCATTGTGCACTCTTTGGCTCTTAAAGAACACCTGCTCAACTACCAGACAGCCCTTAACAATGCAAGATCCTCTTATCTCTCCTCTACTATTAGGAATTCCACGTGCAGACCCAAATCACTCTTTGCTATGATTAACAAACTTACAAATCCACCACAACATGTTATGTCAGGCTCTGAGGAGCTTGTAAATAGCTTCTCTAAATTCTTTTCAGACAAAGTGATGTCAATCACTTCTTCCATCACCAAAAACACTCATACAAGTGACTCAAACTTAATGTTATCTGGTTCAGCTCACTCATCAAACTCACTCTCTACTTTTACTCCGACTACTCCCGTTGCCATAAGTGATCTAATTGTGAAGTCAAATTCTACATCCTGCCAGCTCGATCCTACACCTACTGTTTTACTTAAGAAGTGTGTCCTCGAGGTCGCACCATTCATAACTCATATGATAAACTGTAGTTTAGCTTCTGCCATTGTCCCAGCGGAATTAAAAACTGCTGCAGTGACTCCCATTCTTAAAAAACCTGGTCTTGATCATCTAAACATGGACAACTACAGACCAATATCCAACCTAACATTCTTAAGCAAAATCCTTGAAAAGGTTGTTGCTTCACAATTACAATCTTATTTGGATATGAATGGACTTTTTGAACCTTTTCAGTCAGGTTTTCGCCCATCTCACAGCACTGAAACTGCTCTTCTACGTGTGGTTAACGACATTCTTTCAGTCCATGGATTCAGGGTTAATTAACATCTTGATGCTCCTTGATCTAAGCAGCTGCTTTGACACAGTCTGCCATGAATTACTTATTTCTCGGCTTTCTGATATTGGTGTCACTGGTTCCGCTCTTTCCTGGCTTATCTCCTATATCAGCGACAGAAAGTATTATATCACCATACAAGGCCATAATTCTGCCTCCAATTCACTTACACGGGGTGTTCCTCAAGGTTCAGTTCTTGGTCCACTATTGTTCATCATCTATATACTCCCACTTGGTAACATCATACGCAGGCATGGACTTCAATTCCATTGCTATGCAGATGACATCCAAATTTATTTTGCCACCAGCTCCGATAGGCCATCCCTGCCTGACTCACTCACTACATGTATCAGGGACATCAAGCATTGGATGTCCCTTAACTTCCTCAAATTAAATGATAATAAAACTGAGATATTAGTGATTGGCTCTCCTGCCTCAGTCAAAAGGATGGACCAGTCCTTCTATATTGATGGTTTCCATATTAAGCCTTCATCACTGACTCGCAACCTTGGTGTCTTATTCGACCCAACTCTATCTTTTGGCTCCCATATTTCTTCCGTTGTTAAAAACTCTTTCTTTCATCTCCGAAATATTGCTCGTCTAAGACCATCCCTCACTTTAGCTGACTCTTAATTCATGCATTAATCACATCACATCTGGATTATTGCAATGCTTTACTTCTTGGTCTTCCCAAAAAACTTATAGCAAGATTACAGTACGTTCAAAACTCAGCAGCAAGAGTTCTCACCTCCGCCAGGCGTTCTGCTCACATCACTCCGGTGCTTCATGACCTTCTCTGGCTACCCGTGGCATCTCATATCCACTTTAAGGTACTGCTTTTAACATTTAAGGCATTAAATGGTCTTGCACCCCCGTATTTGTCTGATCTACTTTTCACCTACCGTCCTGTACGTCCTCTCAGATCAACTGAACTTGGTTTATTGTCCATCCCTCGTTTTCGGTTGTCTACAGTAGGTGGAAGGTCATTTAGTGTTAATGCACCAAAATTATGGAATTCACTGCCCCTTTCACTTCGAAATATTTCATCTGTGACTGCTTTCAAGACTCAGCTAAAAACATATCTATTTAACATGTACTTCGTTTAAGTGTGATTATATGTATCCTATGTGACTGTAAGTTGTGGATTAGTGTTTAAATATATTATAATTGTACTATGTAAAGTGACCTTGAGCTCTGGAAAGGCGCTATATAAATAAAACTTCTTCTTCTTCTTCTTCTTCTAGATTACAAGGACAAAATATTGTCTACAGTGCTGCATTCAGTTTAATGTAGACTTCGAGTAAAGGATATGTAACTTTGAGGCGAGCAAAGGGTTAAACTGATTACAGTGATGTTGATACAGTATCGATGGCGTATGTAGGAGCAGCTTACCTGAAAAGGTGACAGTCTGTCTGAATTTAGCTTCTAAACAGTAACATGGATGACAAAGTGATCGACTACGTGGTCAGTTCTGTTCAATGCCACCTTCATTTTGTTTCCCTTCATATAAATAAAGACATTTTCACCATAAATTGGTCAGAAAATGTCTCCAGAATGCAGGAAATTAAGTGTTAAATGCTCAAAGTCTTCTGGGGGAGGACTCCAAGACGCTGTACAGAGTACAGAGATGTGCTGTACAGAAAAAAACAAATATACAAAAATGAATAAATAAAGGCACTAAATACAAAGCTCACACGATGCATGAAAACCAAGGACAAACAACAACAACCACACAATAAAACAATAAAATAGTACAATCCAAACAAGAAATGTGACCTTCAGCTTTACAATCTGTACATCATATAGACTCTCTGTCCTCAGACCCTGTTTCTGACATATAAATTACACAATACAAGTTGAATCTGGTGGTCAGACTGATTTGATGTGTGAATTTTGGTCAAACTGTATTTAGTGGGAAAACATGCAGAGGACAATATTTGACATCCTGCTCTTCTTCTTCTTCTTCTTCTTCTTCTTCTTCTTCTTCTTCTTCTTCTTCTTCTTCAGGTGTTTTTCTCTCAGACAGTTTTGGTTTGGTTTGGTTTGGTTACTTTATTAATACCCGTAGGTAAACTAGATTTGCAGTCTAAGAGGCAGGACATCCTTAGAACATTGTTTACCACAACATAACATACAACACACAAGACATTAAAACATGTAAAAACAGTCAATAAAAATAAATAAAAAGAAGAAACAGAGAACAGTAGGCTACATGACCAAAGTGCTTGTGCGTTTTTGTGCAAATAGTAATTTTACAGCTTGTTTAACAGAGTGATTGCTGCTGGTACAAAACTGTTTTTAAAACGAGTGGTTCTACAAATAGGGACTTTCAACCTTCGTCCCGAAGGGAGACTCTGGAATTCCCTATTCAGAGGATGTAGACTATCATTAGTGATAGCCATAGCTAACCTCTGTAATTATTTTTCATACAGAGTCATAGGGTGCAGCTGGGATTCCCCAGTCAGCTTACTTGACCACTTTACAATCTGGTTTAGGCGATTCTTATGCTTGACTGAGACACAACCAAACCATGCCACCAAGTCAAATGATATAATTGTTTCAATAAAAGACTTATAAAATAAGGTCATCATGGTCTTATCTATATTAAAATGATGTAATTTTCTCAAACAGTATAGGCGCTGTTGCCCTTTTTTACAGACAGACTCACAATTCTCCTGGAAATTTAATTTAGAGTCAATAATTGTCCCTAGGTATCTATAAGATTGTACTCGGTCCACTAGTTGACCGTTTATAATTACTGCCTCATATCCTGGAGTTTTTCCAAAATCAATGTACATATCCTTTGTTTTGGATATGTTCAATTGAAGATGTGACTCCTCGCACCATCTGACAACGTCTTCAATTATTGGACCATGGCCTCTTTCATTTTTATGAAGCAAACTCACTATGGCGGTGTCATCAGCATATTTTATAATGGTCCTACAGTGAAAGAATCATGGAGACAGTTGACCCAGATGAGTTTCAGCCTGTTTCTCTGTCACACTGAAAAACTGAGGAACACTGCTTCATGTTGAACAGCAGTTAGGACTCATGTTGGATAGAAAATCACTCTGACTGTGTTTCTTCCTCCAGGGTGGACCATGGTGGAGAGCAGAGGTTAAAACCTGGTCTGAGGAAGTGTAAGTGTGGATTCAATCTGACTCATGAGGACAAAACAGCACACAGTCAGTTTCTCTTTCAATACAAAGTTGATAGTTGTGGTATTTATTCATTCAAACATTACTGACTAAATGATCATTAAACTTTATAGAAATGAACAACATCAGCACACAAACAAAGAATAAACCTTCAGATGTGTCTGATGATAAACTGCTGCTGTGTTGTGTCTCGTTCTCTCATCAGATTTCTGTGAACTCACACTGGACACAAACACAGCAAACAGAAACCTCAAACTGTCTGACAACAAGAGGGAGGTCACATGGGTGACAGAGGAGCAGCCATATCCTGATCATCCAGAGAGATTTGACTACTGGCCTCAGCTGCTGTGTAGAAATGGTCTGACTGGTCGCTGTTACTGGGAGGTTGAGTGGAGCGGAGGAGTTTCTATATCAGTGAGTTACAGAGGAATCAGAAGGAGAGGAGGCAGTGAAGACTGTGTGTTTGGAGGGAATGATCAGTCCTGGAGTCTGTTCTGCTCTGATGGTTGTTACTCTGTGTGGCACAATTACAGAAGAACGGACCTCCCTCTCTCCTCCTCCTCCTCCTCCTCCTCCTCCTCCTCTAACAGAGTAGCAGTGTATGTGGACTGTCCTGCTGGCTCTCTGTCCTTCTACAGAGTCTCCTCTGACACACTGATCCACCTCCACACCTTCAACACCACATTCACTGAACCTCTTTATCCTGGGTTTGGGTTCTGGCTCTATGGTTCCTCAGTGTCTCTGTGTTCTGTGTAGGAGGGAGACAACTTCCAGTTCTGTGGTTTAAATGTTGGTGGTGGACGAGGCTTCACTTTGGTTAACATCTGGCTCACTGATTGTGCCTTTAATGTCAGAAATGTGTTTTCTTAGAAATGGTGAAATGATCTCCTCAGGGCTGAACTTGTTGTGTACAAACTGTGTGGACTTTGATTTTCACTTGAATAAAGTTTTCTTGGAGCAGCATCTAGTAGCTGCTGATGGCTGCAGAGCTTCTGTTCCACCTGACGGCTTCATGTTGTTCCCACACCGTGACTCCATCTTTGTTTGCTTTTTCACTTCCTTCTTCAAACTCACAGAACTTTAGTTTCAATTCTAGTAGAGATGAAAAAGTTTCCAAAGATCCCAAATGTGTCTGAATGTGTTTAAAATGATCCAGCAGACATCAAAAGAATCTTTGACTGGATGGAAACAACAAGGAGCTTCAGTGAAGATCTGCAGCAACACCAAACATCAGATATCTAACTGCTGCTGCTGCCTCTTGGATCCAACCACAGGAGATCTGAACGCTCCTGCACACAGTGATACGTGACAGAGTCCAGACCTGAACCCCCTCCGACACGAGCCGGACCCGACCTCGCTGACGGTATCTGAACGGGATCCAATCCCCGGAGGACGGACGTGGAGCCGTCCACATACTTTTGGCCACATGGTGTATCTGCTGTGTGAGAAGCTCTCAGTGTGCTGCTGGGATCAAACCTGTGACTCTGTGTTTCCTAAATGTTTTCAGGAGATGATTCTTCTTCTAAATCTTCTTCTTCTTATTTGAACGTGTTGGCTGAAGGGAAACTGTATGGCTGTTTATGAGAGGAGGGTTAATGTTAACGTCCACTTTGATTTGACTCATTAAAAACAGCTGAAACCACTCCGCTGGGCTTTTTAATGGACACACTCTGTTTTACTGTCTTCTTTCTTTCTTTTGACTTTCTTCTTCCTACAATCTCAACTCTTTGTCCCTCCTGTCTCTTTTAAATTCATCTTTCTTTCCTTTTTTCCCCTCTTGACCTGCAAATAATGAATCTTTTCCATCTCATGAGCTCAGGCTGACGTCTACAGAGCTCCTGTTTATTCACTTTACTGAGATCCAAAAGAGAAAAGCAGCAACTCGTCACACTGGAGAAGCTGGAACACAGAATTATTCCAGACTTTTTCTTCCCTTTTCCAAAGCTCTTCCTACAGTCTGCATCACCAACATGCATCTGGGCCAAACAGTTTATCTCAGAATCACAATCAGCTTTATTTTCACATAGCAGCAATTTGCCTCGGTGTGTTGCTGCTTAACAGGACACAGAAACAGAAGTATAGAAATATAAAGAAAGAGAAAGTCAAGAGATCCAAAATGTACAAGTACACAAAATAATCCAACAAATAAACAGGAGATTTGACAGGAATGTGCAAAAATTCACCTCCAAAACTGATTCAAAGCATCAAAACACAGATTTTGTCCAAATGTTGTGAAAACTAGCAACAAGAAATGTTAAGTAAGAAATGAAAATGCTTTGAGAAAGGTTTGTTTGCACAATAAGAAAAGCTGCAGAAGAAAGAAACAAAGGAAGTGAAGCTAAAAGAAAAAGAAGCTGCTGATTTCTGCATTATATTCTGTTCTGGTTTTAGATTTGAATCCTCACCTGCGACCTATATTTAGTGTTTCCCTTCATAGAAATAAAGACATTTCCAGCAGATGTTGGTGCAGAAAATGTTTCCAGAATGCAGGAAATGAAGTGTTTGATGGTCAAAAGGACCCCCAGACCCCCCCATATATTTCATCATCACATCTGAGCCCTGATGTCCACTTTTCAACACAAAGTGACGCCCTTGGAACAACAGGAAGTGTTATATACAGAAATAAGCTTCTCAAGTCTTTTCACATTAATCAGTATTTCATTCCATATTAAGAAAAACAGATTTTCACTTTATTGACTATTCGGCCAGGCACTACAGTCTAAAATGATGATTTAGTTATTTTGCAGCTATTATTAGCAGACTTTGATCAAATGTCCAAAACAAGCTTGAATGATGTTTTGAAACATTATTATTTGTCCATTTTACACAAAGTCCGTCAAAGTAAAAGTTCCAAACTCTGCAAACTGAATCAGATGTGGTTTGAACGTTTGTTTTCTAGAGCACAATGTTGACTAGTTCATATATCAGATATCTAGAAGAGATGTGTTGATGTGACAAACTGGAATATGTTTCTAATGCGTTAGCTAATCTTTAAAGCCTGTTACACTGGGCTCTCGTCTTCCAGCTTTTTTCACTTGCTAACATGCATCGGTCCGAACTCTTCACACAGTCGGAGAAACACAAACTGTCAATCACACACATTCAATGAGCACTTTTTTCTTTCCTGCTCCACCTCCTGCAGAACTCTTTCTATTCTATCAAAACAGAATGACAATGGCAAAAACAATGTGAAATCTCTAGAAGAGCTCAGCAGAATATTGACTTCAATGCGTCTGTGTGTAGAGAACTGTGTGCAGTGTTTTGAACAAAGAGCTGCAGTCTGAGTGGAAAGCAGGAAATGTGCTTTCATTTGAGCAGATTTGCTTCAGAGGGTTGGAACATGAATTCCAGGTGATACTGCAGCACTGAACTTTAGTTTGAACTTTTTCTTTTCCAAAGTAAATGACTGTACGGAATGAGAAAGAAACAAGTCCTGCATTTCTGATTCCTTCTTGTTCCATAGACTTTAGTACAGTCCAGAATGTGAAAATCTGTTCTTCTGGAATAAAATACTGATTGATGAGAAAAATCCTTCACACTTCAAAGATGAAAGTTCATCATTTCTGTAGAATGCTCCTTGGAATCAGTGTTTTTAGCTCAGTGTGTTATCAGTGACAGTGTTTGCTTTCTGACTGAGAGTTGTTGCCTGTGTTTGGTCCAACCACTTTATTTTGAGACATGTATGAAGTGTTTTGCTGCTTTTAGTGAGTGTTGGAGGTGAGATGAACTGTTTGGCCCAGATGCATGCTGCATCATATTAGAATCTATTACTATCTCTGAGTTGTACTCTGATCTGTGGAGCCAGTGAGTTCTTGGAAACGTTCTTGTGAGACTGGACCTTGTCAGATTCCCAGAGAACACTGATATCTGGCAGCCTGACGCCTGAGCTGCTGTCTCTACCTGATCAGTCTAACTGTTGGACAGTTACATGAGAGAAAGAACTAGAGCTGGAAGGTCAGTGAACACTTGAGGGCTCAGATAATGACTCCAAGCTCCACCTGTCTTACCTTTCCCTGTTACATGAAGCCTCCTAAGAAATATCTGGAACAGTCACTGGATGCATTTTGTGTGAAAGAAATCCGTCCGTCCATCAACTAATCAGTTCATCTATTAAATATTTCAGCTCTACTTTCCTCCTCTCAATAGTAGCTAAAATAATCATTAGTGATGTTACACAGCGTGTTTCAGAAGAAAGTTAGAGGAGCTTCATGTGAGGAAATTAAGAGCTGAGGAGTTTTTAAAAAGATTCATTTTCTTTTTCCTGCTTCACTTTATCAAACAAAAACTTTTCACCTCAAATGAACTTTTGTCCTTTTTGTGATTATCTGCAGTGGTGAACATTAAATAAGTACATTTGCCTAAGTACTGTCCTTAAGTACACATTTGTACTTTGCTTGAGTATTTTCTCCTTCTCCTCCATCTCAGAGGGAGATATTTTTACTTCACTACATTTATCTGACAGCTTCAGTTACTTTACAAAGTCACATGAAGAGTTTATAAAATCTGATGTTTAGTTAGAAATGAAACTCCAACAGTTTCTACAAGTACAGCTGAAGTGATTCGCTGAATGACATTGAATAGAGGCGTTAAAGCAACGGACAGCAGGAGAAAAATAATGTGTTTTTGAACATTAAAGCTTGGAAACATTTTCTAGTAGAAACACAAAATTAAAGTCTGAACCTGAAAATGAGCTTAATGTGGGACCTTTAAGTTCCACTACTTCCCCCTAGAGGCTGTGATGTGCATTACACAAATCCTCTTCTTAAGGACAGAGTCCTCACAAATCCTGTCCTCACAGAAGCACACAGCAGCTAAACTACAGCCGGACCCTGACCTCTGACCTCTCAGCAGTTTTCAGTCCCAGCAGTAGATATTGTACTTGTATTACAGAAGCAGTATTTGTAGTACCAGCACTATTAGAAGTGACAATAATTACAAACTTTATCTGTTTAACAGCTTTTAAAACAAAGGTAAAAAGTCTTTACAGGGACAAACGAGTAAAAAGGCCTTTAAAGAAAAATGTTTGGAAGCCAAAGTCTGTTTGAAGAAGAGCTTTAAAAGCAGACACCATCTGTGGCAGCCTGAGGTTCTGGAGGTTCTGGTCCCCCTTTGTTAGGAACCAGGACTGAGGAACAGAGTGAAGGGCCCCGCCCGGGGATCTCAGGCTGCATTCTGCCTCCTTACAAACCAACATGTCCTAAATCTAGTAGAGTACCAACGTGATCCACACTGCTGCTTCATGACATCTTTCAGTGCTGAGCTGATCTTTAGTTCATCAGATGGTTAGTTAGCTCCATCTAGTGGACAGGTAGCAGAACTACATCAGCTGACGTGTGATTCCTCTGACTCTGACTGGGTTTCTGCCACAGGTTAGACCGGTTTGGACGTCCCTCTGATGTTTTGTAGGCGTGGACTCTGAAGTTGTGAGGATGTGACGGCGTCCTCAGATCAGATGCACACAGACACCAGGACTGACGAGGAAGAAATGAGCAGCTTCTTCTCTCCCAGTGTTTCCTCCACACATGAAGGTGCAAAGTGTCTGTAAGTTGACCTGAAGTGAGTTCAGCAGGTGAGAATCCGAGCAGAGGAATCTGTAAATGTCTGATAATCAGGATCACTTTGATCACATTGTGCTGGATCACTGTTTAACTGGACAGTAGAAATGCTTCTCGATGCTGATTGGCTGTTTCTAAATATCTCTTAAATACATTGGAAGTAAAGAGCGAATGGGAAGAGAGCGGGAAAGGACATCTGGCAAGTCAGCTCATAAGGAGCAAATATTCCAGTTACTTAGAAATGTATCCAGACGGATCTAAAGATGAAGAGGACGAGGGAGGAAGAGGAAGATAGAGACCAACAATGAATGTCAGCGCTGGGAAAAGACGTCAGTGTCCACGGCAGAGATGACGGCCATTATTGTAGGACTGCAGTGGGCTGAGGAAGTAAAAGCAGACAGAGTGGTGTGTTGTGCTGATTCTGTAGCAGCCCTTTATAGGATTCAGAATATGATGGGCGGTGATGGCGCAGTGGATAAGACACATGCCTTTGGTGTGAGACACCGTGACACCGTGAGACACCGTCACCGAGACAACGTGTCCCTGAGCGAGACACTTAACCCCCAGCTGCTCCAGAGGCGTGCGACCTCTGACATATATAGCAGCTGGAAGTCTCTTTGGATAAAAGCATCAGCTAAATGAAGAAATGTTTCATTTTGGGAGGAAAAACATCAAAGTTTCATCAGCAGATGCTTTTGTCCTGGTCTCTCTTATTTAAACACAACTTCTCTCCACACAGATATTAGATTTGGAATAAGAAGGACATTCTCTGGAAAAACAAGTCCAGATTTTTGAACTGCTTTAGAAACAATATTTGACTTGTTGCTCAGCTGTTTGATACTAATGGCAGACTGTAGAGCTGCTCAGACTTTTTTGACCACGTATCAAATTCCCATATCAGTTAAAGAGTCTGCGATTGTTTTGATGCCGTTCCTTCAGGAGGCAGGATGCTGCTGGAGGCATTAACTTCCTGTGGCCACACTATCACACTATCACTTTATTTGACTCTGCTGCAAGCAACAGCTCAATTCTAAACTAATACGAGCTTTATTCCAAAAAGCTCTTGTTACTATTCCTTCCATAACATGCTGTTAGAATAGTAGAATAGAGAGTGTGCCTTGGGATAAAGTCTGCTTATTACTCTTGAAATATTTGCTGACTAAGAAAGTGAGAGAAGTTTTGTTTAAAGTGATTCAGCGGTTCTACCCAGCCAAATCTTTCTTTAAAGATAGAAACAGAAGATTCAAACTGAGTGTTCTCTCTGTGAAAATGCAGAGGAAAATGTTTCCCATTTATTTTGGAACTGTTCTCACACTGAGAATTTCTGCTCAGACATGTTGGACTTCATTCAGGCTCATCTCATTCCAGATGTTTCTTTGTGTTTTAAAGGAGGTTTTCTTTGCTGTTTGTGATTTCAGGGATGAGAAGAAAGGACTAGATTTCAGAACCAATCTGTTCTTCTTACTTGCCAAACACCATATCCACAAACTGTTATATTCAGCTCTGATGATTTATGGATGTGACTGATGTTGGAACTCAAGAACAGAAGTTGGTGCTTTTACCTGGACTTTTTCATCAGAAAGCCTTACTGAGTCTCTGAAAGTATATAGTTTTTCTTGTAACTGGTTGCAATACAGCGTCTGGCGTGTTGTGCGCAGCAGCTGCGGACTGCCTCCATCCCCAGATTCTCACACATTCACAATGTTCGTCGCGAGTTTCAACTCGCATCTTTAATCTGCTGCCGCGATCATGATTGTATCAGTGAGCTCTACATTACAGCCACATCCGGAAACAGACTTTGTAAAAATCGCGTCCAGCTGGATTCGAACTCTCCTGAGCAATAAGTAATGAGCCTACCCACGAGTTTTATCACAGTTTTAATCTCAAAACGTTTTGCACCGGTTTGCAACATTTTCTGATTAAACGACATGTTTCCTTGAAACGTTGCGCAACGTTCTGCAACAGGATTCAAGGTGTGTTTGCTCCCGTTTGGTGAGCGTGTCTCAGGTGTTACCCAATCAGCTGTTTGTAAACACAGCGGCGGTAAAAGGCAGGAAAAGTCAGTGCGCTTGCGTACACAGCAGGGTGTTTTGCTGCGTTCTGTCTGCACTGGACTGGGCCCAGGTTCCGCCGTCCCGAAGTGGATTTGCTGCTTGTTTAAGTGTAAGAAAGTAACTTTTTCGTTTCCTGTTTCTGACTTGAGCTTTTGTGTTGGATGATGGCTGTAAACAGACCTGGGGCCCGTTCTTCGTACGTCGCTAACTCACTTAGCTGGATTTGATTGTTGGCGATTTGGCATGATCTTGGATTGTTTGGTTCTTCGACGCTCATCCTGGACTTGCTGTCATAGCAACAGGTGCGTAAGCTTGAACCTGCTCGCGAGCAGGCTTATTTCATGTCAACAGGATTAGATCCCGGCTTTATAAGCGGAGGTGATAGGGGAAGTCTTTCGCAGCCATGTCTTGTCCGTTTTTACGAGAAGAACCTGTTGCTGAAGGTGGCAGAATAATTTGAAGAGCTTTTCGAATTAATTGCGTATTGCGAGATAGACAGGATCCATTAGTGCAGCGCGATAATATTCTTATTGAGAGATATCGATTTTCTCGTGAGGGTGTCATATACATCATTAATTTGTTGGAACCACACGTTAAAAGTTCGACTCGTCGGGAGCTTTAACAAACTGTGTGCATTGTCCTGAGATTCTTTGCGAGTGGCACGTTCCTTTGCACTATTGGAGATGCAGAAAACTTGGGGAAAAGTGCTGTCTGTCATTCGCAAAGTGTATCTGGCACTCAAGCAGTTTTTAGGGGATTTTGTGGTATTTCCAAGCCACTTCAGACCACAGGTTGTTCTTGTATTTCACTTTCACTTGTTCCCATGTTCTAGTGGGTCCTGAGGTGGCTCTGACATTAAGCAATTATGAAATTATTAAAATACAAGAATATATACTGTAATAAGTGATAGAACATAACATGGAGCACTTACGCATTTAATTTGTCTGCAACTTTTTGCCAGCCCTCTCTCCTGGCTTTTGCACACTTTGAGGTGTTCCCTGGCGTTTTAATTAAGTTTTCAAATGCTGTATATCCTTCTAGCAATAACTCTTGCTCTGCAGCGGAGAAAAACTGAGCGCGCTCTTTGGCCATGGTGAACAGCCAATAGCAGCGTTGCTGATCAATTTTTCTACAATCGATACATGTCCCCTTTTAAACCAGCCAGCAACCTAGGTTGCCTATAGGGCGCAAAATGTCAGGGGGCGCAGCAATAAAAGGTTTTCCACTTGGCGCAAATGAACTCAGCCCAGCTGCTGTGACACCGGCGAACGCCGTGATAGTAATTAAGTGCACCTCGTCCAGACAGCTGTGACAAGTCGCGTCGTTGTGCAGAGTTTTACGGGTTAAACATCTAAACCCTGAGGCGCAGCCTGGCTCTGTTTAGGACTGGGAGCTGCTGAAGTTAACGTGTGTGGTCAGGCTTTTCCAGCTGCTTTCGGTTTCACATGCAAAATGGAGTCTGCGCACTGTGTCGGTCTAAAGAGGAGAATTCCAGCGGAGCAATAAGTAGCCTGATGCACAGCAGAGTACAGGACAGGTAGACTAAAGATGTTATGAAGTCTCATCAAATGATGACGTTAGTCTCTTAATATTATGTCTTTTTTGTCAGAGAACACAGATGGAGAGATTCTGAATGCGCAGAAAGTTTGAACATGAGCAGAAAACAAAGGATTTCTTAAAGTCCAGGAGTTTCTAACTTTAATTAAAATGAACTTATTTGAGGTGAAAAGGTGCCACATGCACATCCCCATGCAAAAGACACAAAGAGTAGGGAAGACTGAATCCTGCAGGTGTGCTGACTCAGCAGGGCTTTTATTAAATTAGAAAAGTTGATCTACAGGAGAAATATGTGCTATTTAAAAGCAACAGCTACAGAATGTCTGAAAGCCTCACTGCATTAAATTCTATCTTTTTAGATTTTCAATTGTCTCCTGCTGCCTGAATGTTGTTCTCCTTTACAGAAATGAAAACTTTTCCACCTTAAATTGAGGCAGAAAAGGTGGAAATTTTCAGCAGAATGCAGGAAATTATGTCCTCAATGCTTAAAATGATCTGGTGTAGGACCCCCAGACCCTCCTCTACATTTGAGTCTCCACCATTGAAACTAAACCAAGAACTCTACCACATACTGAAAGCAAACAGCCTCTGGGTTGTGCCCTTTGAAAATCTCGCCTAGGGCGCCAACATTGCTGAAAGCCACCAGTTAACATGGCCGCTCATTAAACTGAAAGCTCAGTGTAGGAGCCACCTGTAAGTCTTCCATATGTTCTATGTTTGTGGTCTCATTCATAATATTCACTGCACTCGGATTGTAGGTGGTGGGCGTGTCCACAGGGGTTTGGGCGGAAGTACTAGTGGCCTATTTATTTGCTTCACCTGTTCACCTGTGGGGGTTTTTTTTGGGCTTTGACAGAGAGAGGGGGTGAGCCTGGGAGCGAACACTTTCTGTTGACCGCACTCACGCACTCGCAATCACTCACGAATTTGTTATGACTTGGCAACTGCAGTGCCAGTTGTAATGTTTTATGCGTTGAACTGTAAATAAAAGGCTTAAACTCAGATCGTTGAGTGGATTTTAGTTTTTGCGCGTCACGGAGTTTTCCGCCTCTCAGTGTTTAGCCTCTCGCGGCTGCAAATTTTGTTTTGCGTTGTTTACAGCCGCTACATTTAGTCAACAGAAACTGTATTAAACCAGAGTGGTGTTCTACGGAAACGAGCTGTTTATCACAGATTCCGCAGATCACAACGGGACGCTTTGGATAATCGAGGAAACACGGAAATGTTTGGAGCTCCGCTGTATTGGATGGCAGTTCATTCATTACCGCTTGGAGGATAAAGACCCGGCCGCAATCAACACAGCAACTGAAGCGGTATGTAGTAACATGGTGGCAATTTGTGCTGTGTAAGTTGTATATTTGAACACAGTGTAAATGGGTTACTGCCGCTTGTCCAAAGGGGACGCATTGTTGCTTGTTTGTGTTGTTTATTGTTGGTCTTTGGATGTGGTTTACGAGGCAGCGGTGGAGTGATTGATTGATTGAAAAGCGTGGATTCTTGGATGATTTGTGGTACACTAGGAAATGGCAACAAGTGGATCAAAATTAAATTCAGATGTCAATGGCTCAGAGATGGATGAACAAAAGAGAGAAAGTAAACTCACTTCCAAGGCCTTGGGGAATAAAATTGAAACACTACAAAACGAACGTAGAAAAAAGGTTCATAAAATCAAAGGTCTAATAAAGACAATAAAGGATCTCATGCAAAAAGATGATAATGCCCCACAAGTACGATCTCATCTTGAGAAAATGAGTCAAATGGTGGATGAAACTACTACATTACACGAGTCTGTGATTCCCATACTTCCTGAGGAGGATCAGGAAAAACAAAATGAATGGTTTGTGAATGTACTAAAATGCCATAATGGATTTATGGAGGATGCAAAAGGTTGGCTTTCTGAAACAGGGAGACAAACAAGCCGTACTATTGCTCACGTTGTCACAAATGATGCTCCCATATTTGTATCACAAAACGAATCAATGCACAAGTTGGATGGACATCATGATGATAAAGAGTCTAATGTTTCAAATCACTCTGAGCAAAATGTTCAAGCTTCTGTCACACACGATGAAATCAATCCAAGTGATAGTGTGTCAAACACAGGAAGTAAAGGTTCAAATGGTAGACGGAGCTCGGCTGGAACAAGGTCCAGTGTGTCAACAACATCATCCTCACGTATTAAAGCCGAAGCAAATATGGCTGCTCTCATTGCAAGACAAAGACTGTTAAAAGACAAACATGCATTAGAAGAACAAGAGGAGCAGCTAAGGAAAAAACGGGAAGAGTTTAAACTTGAAGTGGAAATTACAGCATCAGTGGCCAAAGTGAATGTGCTGAGAGGCTCAGGAGGGTCTCGTGTTTCAAGTCACCCATCTTTGAAGTCCAATGGTATGAATTCTTATCTAGAAAGGAGACAAAGGAAAACCAAAATACTTAGTGCTGATGCAAAACCATTTGTCCCTGATACAAATATCCCAATAATTGAAAAACCCAATCCACATTTCTTGGGTACAAAAATGTAATTCAACCACCACAACCTACATCGTCAGGACGTTCAGAAGACACGAGACATCAAGAGACAGTACAGTCACGTCCACTGCTTCAGCACAGGAGTCAATCGGCAACACTGGCGACAAACAGCAGTGATCAAAGTCAAATAATTACAGTTTTGGAGAAACAAAATGAAATAACTGCTTTATTGGTTCAGCAACAATCTCTTTCATTTTTGCCTAAAAGAGACATTCAGGTTTTCGACGGTGATCCTTTGAAATTTCACACCTTCATGAGGGCTTTTGAACACAGCATCGAAGAAAAGGCTGACAATCCTAAAGACTGCTTGTACTTCCTTGAACAGTACACCAGGGGGCAGCCAAGGGAACTTGTCAGAATCTGTCAACATATGACACATAACAGAGGATATGGTCAGGCTAAGGCTTTGCTACAAGAGCATTTTGGGAATGCACAGAAAATTGCTTCAGCCTATATGGAAAAGGCTCTTTCATGGACACCAATAAAATCTGAAGATGTGAAATCTCTACAGGCATACAGTCTTTTTCTTCGAGGATGTTGTAACGCCATGGAAGATGTTGAATACATGGAAGAGTTGAACATGCCTACCACAATGCTGACCATTGTGAAGAAGTTGCCCTATAAACATAGGGACAGATGGAGAACTGTGGCTTGTGAGTTGCAGGAAAGGCGTGGCCAGAGAGCCACATTTACAGACATCGTCGGCTTCATTGAAAGACAGGTGAAGATAGCAAGTGATCCACTATTCGGAGATATACAGGATACACCAACAACAGCAAACAAGGATGCAAGAAAATCTAGGTTTGAGCCTCGTTCTAGAGCCAAGGGGAGTAGCTTCGCTACTACCGTTGCAACAGTGGAAAGGAAAGTTGAACCTGGAACAAAGTTAAAGGAGGGAAGTTCAGCTGGAATGAAGGCTTGTATGTTTTGTGGAGGTGAGCACGTATTGGATCTATGCCGCCAGTTGAAAAAGAGGGTGCATAACGAGAAGATTACTTTCTTAAAGGAACATGGTGTGTGTTTTGGCTGTTTGTGCATTGGGCACATGAGTCGAGACTGTAGGAAGCGTCTCTCGTGCAAAGTATGCAGTCTGAAGTACCCTACTGTGCTCCACATTCATCCAAAAGAGAAAGAAATTAATTTAGTGCCAATCAAAGGAGAGCCTGAGACAGCAGTGGTTAGTTCTTTGATCTCTGTTCAATCCAGTGGTCTCACTGGGGCCGGTGACCAAGACTGTACCCTCTCCATAGTTCCAGTTCAAGTTAAACCTAGGAAGGGGCATAAGGTGTTAATTACATATGCCTTCCTGGATCCTGGGAGCTCGGCTTCATTCTGCACGGAGCGGCTGATGAACAAGCTGAATGTCAGGGGACGAAAAACTGGTATTCTCCTTAGAACTATGGGTCAGGAGAAGGTCGTTGGAAGCCATATTGTTTCAGATTTGGAAGTGGCTGAATTAGACAGCGATTGTTTTTGCGAACTGCCTGATATTTACACCCAGAAAAAAAATGCCTGTTCATCGAGGCAACATTCCTCGCCAGAAAGACCTCCAACGATGGCCGCATCTGAAAAATGTCCAGATAAGGGAGATTGATTCAGATATTGACCTACTGATTGGAACCAACGTGCCCAGAGCACTGGAGCCGTGGCAAGTCGTTCGAAGCATGGAAGGGGGCCCATATGCAGTCAAAACCATGCTGGGCTGGACTGTAAATGGACCTCTTAGAGGCGATGGAAGTAGAGAAACTACTTGTGGACAGCCAGATGTTACGGTCAATAGGATCTCTATTGCAAATCTCAGTGATCTGTGGAAGCTGCAGCTAAAGGCAGATTTTCCTGAATGTAGTCAGGATGAGCAGATGGGGTTATCAAGGGAAGATCGTCAGTTCATGGAGTACGTTACAAATTCTGCTAAGTTGGTGGATGGCCATTATAGTGTTGGCTTACCTTTAAGAAAAGGGGATGTGAACATGCCAAATAACAGAAGAGTTGCCGAACAGCGCGCTCTGAGCCTCACAAGGAGGTTTGAAAGGGATGCTCCATTTCATGCGGATTACACAGCATTTATGAATGACATCATCTCCAAGGGCTATGCAGAGAAGATACCAACTGAGAATCTAGAACGGAGTGACGGCAGGGTATGGTATATACCACACCATGGTGTATATCACCCAAAGAAAGGAAAGATCAGGGTTGTTTTTGACTGCGGAGCTACATTCCAGGGAACATCTTTGAGCAGCTCAACTCCTACAGGGACCTGATCTTACCAGCCTGCTAATTGGAGTCATGACCAGATTCAGAAAGGAGCCTGTTGTACTCATGGCAGATATTGAAGCTATGTTTCACCAGGTCAGAGTACCAGCTGAGGATTCAGATCTCTTGAGGTTTCTCTGGTGGCCGGATGGGGACCATAAACAGAGCCTAGTGGAGCACAGAATGGTTGCGCATCTGTTCGGAGCCACATCTTCGCCAAGTTGTGCAAGCTGTGCTCTCAGAAAGTGTGCAGAAGATAATCGGGAGCAATTCAGTCCTAAAGTAATAGAAACAGTCCTGCACAATTTCTATGTGGATGATTGCCTTGTATCAGTGGCTTCTGAGGAGGAGGCGACAGCACTCTACCAAGACCTCCATGCCCTTTGTTCGAAAGGGGGCTTTCAACTCACGAAGTGGATTAGCAATAGACGTGCCGTGCTGGCAGCTATACCTGCAACAGAGAGAGCAAAAGAGGTTAAGGACTTGGATTTGGAAAATGACACACTTCCTGTAGAAAGAGCATTGGGGCGTACAGTGGTGTGTTCAGTCTGACACTTTTAAGTTCAAAGTCCTCATCAAAGATCGACCCTTAACCAGAAGAGGGATCCTCTCCACGGTCAGTTCAATCTATGACCCCTTAGGAATCTTGGCACCCGTAGTCTTATCTGCCAAAAACAGCCTTCACGACTTGTGCAGAAAGGACCTTGGATGGGATGACCTTATACCAGACTCAGCTGCACAGGAGTGGAAAAGTTGGCTGAAAGAGCTCTGGCAGCTTGAAAAGTTTGAAGTTGAAAGATGTCTAAAACCAGTAGATTTTGGGGAAGTGATTTCTGCTCAGTTACATCACTTTGCAGATGCATGTGAGAGTGGTTATGGAACCGTGACTTACCTGTTATTGAACAACATAAACGGACAAGTTCATTGTGCCTTTGTAATGGGTAAAGCCAGAGTGGCTCCATTAAAACCAATCACCATCCCTCGAATGGAGCTGACGGCTGCCATGGTTGCAAGTCGAATGGATGAGCTATGGAAGAAGGAGCTGCATATGCAACTTCAGGACTCGATTTTTTGGACCGATAGTACCTCCGTATTGAAGTACATCAGCAATGAGACCTCAAGGTTTCGTACCTTTGTAGCCAACCGAGTCTCAAAAATACTGAGTGTATCGAATCCATCTCAGTGGAGATATGTTAACACCGCAAGCAATCCTGCTGATTTAGCCTCCAGGGGAGTGACTGTGACATCACTCCTGAGAGATAACACATGGGTGTCAGGCCCTCAGTTCCTTGTTGGGCCTAAGGAGAGATGGCCTAAAAAACCCTGATGGCTCTGCGACAATCCCACCAGATGACCCTCAGGTCAAGACGGGTTTGATTGTAAATGCCATCCACGCTGAAGAGAAGATGGATGCAGTCAGTCGCTTGATTAATCACTTCTCCTCTTGGATCCATCTGAAGAAGATGGTTGGTTGGATCCTTAAGCTGAAGAGCCTACTTCTGTACTTCAGTCAGAAGAGAAAGCAATTGAGCGTGACTCTTGCTCATTCTGGCTTGGATAAGGATCAACAGGGGAAAGAAATAGAAAAGGAGATGCAGAGTATCAAGGCTCAGACTGGCAGTGGTCTTCTTTCAGTTGAGGAACTCATAAGAGCTGAGATGGAGATTATTAAGTTTTGTCAGAGAAGGCGGTTTCCAGGAGAATTCAACAGCTTGCAAAAGGGAGAAAGTGTGAAAAGAACTAGTCACATTTACAAGCTCAATCCAATACTCGAAGATGGTATTCTGAGAGTTGGAGGACGACTTAGCAGAGCAGCAATGCCAGAAGAATCTAAGCATCCTGCCATATTGGCAAAAGATTTACACATTTCTGACATCATTCTTCAGCACATACATCAAGAGGTGGGACACAGTGGTCGTAACCATATGCTAGCTAGCCTGCGCCAAAGATATTGGATCCCTGGGGCTAGTGTGGCTATAAGGAAGACCCTTTCTAAATGTATTGTCTGTCGACGACTGCATGCAGCTCCAGGGCATCAGCAGATGGCAGATTTACCTCGAGACAGAGTTTCTCCAGATGAACCTCCATTTACTCGGGTTGGAGTTGACTACTTTGGACCTTTTGAAGTTAAGCGAGGAAAGGAGTACATTGAGGAGGTATGGGGTTCTCTTCACATGCCTTTCCATAAGAGCGATCCACATTGAAGTTGCATCGTCCTTGGACACAGATTCCTTTATTAATGCTCTTCGACGCTTTATAGCAAGACGTGGACAAGTATTGGAATTGCGCTCAGACAATGGAACCAACTTCGTCGGTGCTGAGAGAGAGTTGAGAGAGGCAATGGAAGGTTGGAATCTTGCTCTAATCAACAACACTCTCCTTCAGAAAGGAATTAAGTGGATTTTCAATCCCCCTACAGGATCACATCATGGAGGGGTTTGGGAAAGGTTGATAAGGTCTGTGAGGAAGGTCTTGAATTCCACCCTGAAGTTGCAGACCCTTGATGAGGAGAGTCTTCACACAGTTCTCTGTGAAGCAGAAGCTATTATTAACAGCCGTCCCATTACCAAGGCATCCACTGATCCCAATGATTTGGAGCCATTAACCCCTAACCATCTTTTGCTGCTCAAGACCATGCCATCATTGCCACCGGGTCAGTTCAAAAAGGGAGGACATCTATGCTCGTCGCAGATGGAAACAAGTTCAGTACATATCTGACTTGTTTTGGAAACGTTGGATAAAGGAATACTTGCCTCTTCTTCAGGAGCGTCAGAAGTGGTCTGGTGTCAAGCGCAACTTCCTTACTGGAGATATTGTGCTCATAATTGACGACTCAGCACCCCGCAACTCATGGCTTACAGGAAGGATCGTGCAAACTATCCCTGACAGAAGAGGACTTGTTCGTCAAGTGCGAATCAGGACAAAGACCAGTTATTTGGACAAGCCGATCACCAAGATTTGCCTTCTTCAGGAAGCAGAAGAGTAACAAGGATATCTAGCTTTTTTTAGACTTTGACCCTGACACTATTATATGGACCATTTTTTCCCTTTACATGACTGACTAAGTGATTGTGAAGATCACTCTACAAAGACAAAAGACTCGGCCTCTTTCTTTAGTTTGGTCTAAAGAAGAAAAGACACCTTCAAACAGACTTATTCTGGAAGAAAATATATATTGTTGACCTCCTACATAATGTGCAGATGTTTAATTATTGTGTTAAAATAATTAGGGGCCGGAATGTAGGAGCCACCTGTAAGTCTTCCATATGTTCTATGTTTGTGGTCTCATTCATAATATTCACTGCACTCGGATTGTAGGTGGTGGGCGTGTCCACAGGGGTTTGGGCGGAAGTACTAGTGGCCTATTTATTTGCTTCACCTGTTCACCTGTGGGGGTTTTTTTTGGGCTTTGACAGAGAGAGGGGGTGAGCCTGGGAGCGAACACTTTCTGTTGACCGCACTCACGCACTCGCAATCACTCACGAATTTGTTATGACTTGGCAACTGCAGTGCCAGTTGTAATGTTTTATGCGTTGAACTGTAAATAAAAGGCTTAAACTCAGATCGTTGAGTGGATTTTAGTTTTTGCGCATCACGGAGTTTTCCGCCTCTCAGTGTTTAGCCTCTCGCGGCTGCAAATTTTGTTTTGCGTTGTTTACAGCCGCTACACTCAGATTTAATGTCTTTGATTAAATGAACTTTTTCATTTTAATCTCGGGGATTAAAAAGTGGATTTAAGTTGTCTCGCGCTTCTCCACCTGTCTGCTGCAGAGAGCCACAGAAACAGGAGACTGCTTGGAGAAAAGAAAGAGAGGAAGCTGAACTTCCTGGTAAGTTCACTAAACATGTGTCTGTTAACGTTACTTGAGTCCAGCTATCGTTGTACTTGGCAATGAACCAATCTAGAATAACACAGCCCTGATCGATCCGAACTCCATTTAGAAAAGAAGCATTTTAAAACTAGTTTTCTTCTCATCTTGCTGACAGGCCTGACAAAGCATCAATTCAGATGTTAAACAAATCAGAATCAGTATGTAGTTATTTCGGCATCATCTGGATCCGTTTATTACAATTTAACCACAGCAGAGTGTTTATTTTGGGTCCATACTGCTGTAGTAACCCAGATTAAAGCCCTTTACTCGTTAAAAGAGCTGCGTTCAATACAACCAATTTAATAAGCCACCAAAAAATAAACACCCAGAGTGAAACCACTTTAGTCCTTTACCTCTTAAAATGGATACAACAAACTGGAAAAATATTTAAGAGGCTTAAGAATCGGGGACAAAAAAACCTGATCAGGATCTCCCTACAAAAAAGGCTTCAAGTCCAAATTCTTTCATCACTTCTCTCTGAAGTCCCTGCATCTGCTCTTCTCTGAAAACGTTAGATGTTGCATTTTTCACGACCTGCTTGGATCATTTCTGCCTGCAGCTATATTGTTATATTTTTTTATAGTATATAAAAATAATATAATAACAGGCTCCAATTTTCCCTGCTAACAAATGGCCTCATTCTGTTGAAGCTCAGCTCTCTAACATCTCTGTGGTCCTGAGCCCAAACGCAGAGTAACGGTACAAAAAGCTCTTTCAGACATGTTGCTGTCACAACGCCACACTTTATTTAAACTTCACAAAGAACTTGGAGGATTGATATGCAAGTGTGATACGGTCAGAAACTGGGACTACTTCATTTCACTTCATTGTTCTGAGCCAACTTTCTCAACAATAACACATCTGAGCCCATCGCTCCGAGCCAGAGCTGAAACACAGAGCTGAAACCTTTGCAGGCAAATCAAGCAGCTGAACCAAACATGTTTAACATTATTCAACCGTTTGAAAGCAGCTGAGAAGAAAAGGTTCTAAAGCTGATAAAAACTACCACAGTTAGCAGCCAGCAGCGACTAATATTTACCTTTGGAGGAAATGAAACTTGCACTTGAATTAATGTCACCAACCTGCTACATGTGACCTGACTCAGGGGGGCGTTCACAAAGCTGCTGCAACATAATGTTAAAATCAGTTTTTCTCTTATTTTCCAGGAGTTTTCCATGACTGGATAATCGGTCAGCTGTTTTCCAGGACGCGTGGGAACCCTGAATGAGCAGTAATCTCGTACAATATAAAAAGTAGAGCTTAAAAACAGACAACAGGTTTCTGTTTAACTGACACTTTATTGTGTTAAATATGTACAAACACTGCTGATCTAAAAAGAAGCAACATATAAATCTGGAGTTTACATTTTATTACAAAATGTAGATAAAAACAAGTTAATTTACAAAAATAAACTTCCACAGAGCTCTGATCGTCTTTAAAAGATAAAAGTTTCATTTCATCACAGCTGTTAACCAGCTGCACGAGTTAAAGTCCAGCTGTATTAAAAAGGGCTGAAGCTACTCCGAGCATGCACTGGGTGAGAAGCTGACCTGAAGTGAGTTCAGATGAATCCGACCAGATGAATCTGTAAATGTCTGATAATCAGGATTTAAACCATGATGTCTGGGTGTACTGTAACAAATCTTGACAGTCTGATACATCTGATATATTTTGTGGTCAACAAACTGAACTTCTGGGTGAATCTGGGGGCTGTAACACATTTTGGGGTCATCAGATCCTGTTCAGGGCTCCAACAAGGTTTCTGTCGGCCCTGAATATTTGTGTCATGTTACTGAGAGGAAGGAGAACTAATGTGTCCTGAGATGTAAAGCTTGTTGTAATGAATGAGTGCAGCTCTCTCAGCATGTTGTTGTGTTTGTGTGAAGGTGTGGGCTCTGCTATGAATCAGTGTGAGGACAGAGAGGAGGGAGTCCCTCCCTCTAAAAGCACTCTGTGTGGGGAACATGACAGCCAGACCAAAGCTCAGAGGTGAGATGAGGATCTCTAACTGTCCAGGACTCAAATCACTCCACCATCATTATTCACACTCAAAGCTCTGTGTGTGTTGTGTTGAAGCCCAGAGCAGCAGCAGGGACCAGACTCTGCTGGACCTGGACCTGGACCCAGCTGTGTGTCCATGAAGAGTGACCGGTCTATGGATAAACGTATTGAGTTCAAAGATGGACCCCACTCTGCTGATCAGAGGTCAGCACGTTAAATGTTTGTGTCTCTCCTGAGATGAGGTTTGGTGTCTTTGTTGTGATCACTTCATGTTCTTAACTCTTCACTTTTTTCAAACTGGTCTCACATTTTGCAGATCTTAGTCCAAATATCAAAACCAGGGTTAAAATCCACAAACAGCTGGATGCAGGTTTGAGAATGTGTAAGAACATTGAAAGTGGAGTGATAAATTAGCTCCTTCATGCAGTTTTTCAAATCAGGATCCACATTCACAAATCTCAGATCACAAAATAAAATCTGGGAACAAAGTCATCATTTTTATTCCACATTTAAACACGAGTTTCCTCATTTCATTAGAACACACAGGAAGGGAGGGCAGGAAGGGTTAGCAGCCCAACCTGCATCTTTTATGAGGGCTGTGATTAAGTTTCTTACTACAGGATAATGTAAATACACTCAATGGCCCTCATTTATCATTCTTGCGTAGAAACGGGCGTATTTTTGTGCGTGAGATTATGCTTACACTGTTCTCAGCGCCTGATTTATGAAGCTGTGCGTGCCTTTGAAATCCAGGTGTACGCACCACCTGGTGTTGAAAAATGCGGCGGCTGAAAACGAGCGTAATTTGAATGAAACGCCCCCAATTATTCAAGCTTCGGGAGGCTGCACCCAGGACTTCACGGCAGGGACTCACAGAATACGGCAAGAAATACATGGTTTGGAGCAGGAAATCCACAAGTTAAAACTTCAGAAACAAAATACTACGTTGTTTTGACAGATTTAAATAAAGGTTAAATGTACAGTTTCAACACTAGAGCCCCTCCCCGGCATAAATGTTCAAAAATATCGTGCATTTTAATATTACTATGTTTTTCATTTGGAAACAATTTAATACTTTTTTATTTGATGATTTAAACTGGACACATTTTTAACAAAATGTTCAACGCGCTTAAAACTGGACACGAGCGGTCAGATAAGCCATAAACAGTTCAGGTCCAGCCGGAGAGCCAGTGCTGGAGTCAGGGGGACCACCACGCGCTGTCAACCCCGGAGGAGGATGCGCTCATCCCGGAGGAGCAGGGCACGGGCCGAGAGCCTCTCGCTGAGCGTTTACTTTGATGAACGGAGGACATACGGACGAATACGGGCGGTGTACCCCCAGCGTGCAAAGCAAGCCTTCATAATGTTTTGTGGCTTTGGGAAACAGCTCTGCGCTGTCCTGGGACTACTACGCGCGTAACGTCTTTTATGTTCAGAGTGAAACATTGTCCAAACACAATGATGAGCTGCACCACGTCTGTACCACCTGTTTGTGGAGCGTGTTCTGTGCAGACTAGAAGTTTTTGTCTGTTCCTAGAATTATAAATTGGCTCCTTGTGGTGCTCCAAGAGATTTAGCACTAAAACGCCCATCAAAGTCAAGTCCCAAATAAGCTCCAAATGAAAGAATGTTGCTCTGATAAAAAGCGGCTCCATCACCTCCGGGACTGGGCTTTACTCACTGACCCAGGACTCACACATGGACAGAAATCAGCATGCCAGAGTCTGGGGACGCAGGGCCCTTAGCGGGGGTGTCGGTGCTCGCTGTGCGATCATAATATAAAGTTTGTCTTATAATAAATGGAGGTATTTGTGCACGACATGTCTGTGCCCGCCTCACCTAAAGGGGCGTGGGGCTGTGTCCATTTCGGCAGCCAGTCTCAGTGCTTCAAGCCATGCGCTTACGCTCTTCGTTGTTTTTAACATTTTTTGCTTGTAGCCTTTTAATTTGAAGATACACATTTTATTAAAAGCAAACCCAAATAAAATGCACATAAAGTTACAATAAAAAGTCCAAACAGAAATCAAAGCATGATTTGACTGCTCAATAGGCTGTATAAAGTCCGTGTTGCTCAAATATAAACAACAACATTAATGTTTCAAACGTTGTTTCTGTTACAGTGGGTCATAATATATCATGTATCTTAGTTTGTCAGTGCGTTTTGTGATGTTAGGAAATGATTTCTGCGCATTTTGGCTCTAACTCAAAACTTGCGTACATGTACACCACCTCCTGAGCTGGCGTAGGATTTGAGCGTGCCGTACGCCAACGTCCATATTGATAAATCTCAAAGTGACCGTGGTTTTGGGCGTACGCCAGGTGTACGCTGGAAATTTGGTGCACGCACATTTGATAAATGAGGGCCAATGTGATCACGTCGTCAAACAGAACACATTGTTCAGGATTCAGATCAAAAAAGAGAGATGGGTATATGTATCGACCTGTTGGATTCAGATCATGTGACACCCATCAGCTGATCCTAGGTAAACATTTTAATGGAGGGATTTCCTGTCATCCAATGGGTATTATGTCTTTATCAGGCAGTTAAGTAGTCTGTTCTGCTTCTGCTCTACTTCACAGAGTTGATCAGCAGAGCTCAGAGGTTCCCAGTGGTCAGTCTGCCCAGCAGCATCAACCAGACCTGGACTCCATATTTATGGTGTGTAAATGTACAAGCTCAGCTACTACTGCTAATTCCAACAGCCACAAAGTAAATAGTGAAGCAGCATTCTGATCCAGTCTCCATGCTGCACTCTGCAGACCAGCAGGCTTTCTGTCTGTCACAGATGATCTGATGTTGACTTCTACCAGTTCAACTTTACATTTTCTTCTGTTCCAGCTGCTCCAGGAAAACATTGTCAGCTTTGTGAAGAACGAGGTGAAGAAGTTCCAGAGAGTTCTGAGTCCAGATTACCCAGCATGCTTAGAGAGTCAGAGGGAGGATGAGGAGGTGTTGGACGGTGAGGAGGAGGAGCTGAGGAGGAGCAGCAGAGAGGCATTTCTGAAGATCACACTGCACTTCCTGAGGAGAATGAAGCAGGAGGAGCTGGCTGAGCGTCTGCAGAGCAGTAAGAGGATTTGAACAGATTTAACATGATGGAAAGAGGAAATGGAGGCAACATGGGAGAAGTTTCCATTTCAAACTCTGCTGTTAATATGATGCACACATTTGGATCAGATCTATGAATTCTTCTGGGCTGAAACTCAGAAACTGTTCACAGCTGATGAGCTGAAGAGATTTCATGGAGGAGGAAAATAAATACCATCTTGATGTCTTAAAGTTTACATTTATCAGATTTACTGTAGCATCCACTTATTAATCACATTTCTTCTTTCTTCATTCAGGAACTGCTGCTGCAGTGTGCCGACGTAAACTCAAGTCTAACCTGAAGAAGAAGTTCCAGTGTGTGTTTGAGGGGATTGCTAAAGCAGGAAACCCAACCCTTCTGAACCAGATCTACACAGAGCTCTACATCACAGAGGGAGGGACTGCAGAGGTCAATGATGAACATGAGGTCAGACAGATTGAAACAGCATCCAGGAAACCAGACAGACCAGAAACAACCATCAGACAAGAAGACATCTTTAAAGCCTCACCTGGAAGAGATGAACCAATCAGAACAGTGATGACAAAGGGAGTGGCTGGCATTGGGAAAACAGTCTTAACACAGAAGTTCACTCTGGACTGGGCTGAAGACAAAGCCAACCAGGACATACAGTTCACATTTCCATTCACTTTCAGAGAGCTGAATGTGCTGAAAGAGAAAAAGTACAGCTTGGTGGAACTTGTTCATCACTTCTTTCCTGAAACCAAAGAAGCAGGAATCTGCAGCTTTGAAGAGTTCCAGGTTGTGTTCATCTTTGACGGTCTGGATGAGTGTCGACTTCCTCTGGACTTCCACAACAATGAGGTCCTGACTGATGTTACAGAGTCCACCTCAGTGGATGTGCTGCTGACAAACCTCATCAGGGGGAACCTGCTTCCCTTTGCTCACCTCTGGATAACCACACGACCTGCAGCAGCCAATCAGATCCCTCCTGAGTGTGTTGACATGGTGACAGAGGTCAGAGGGTTCACTGACCCACAGAAGGAGGAGTACTTCAGGAAGAGGTTCAGAGATGAGGAGCAGGCCAGCAGAATCATCTCCCACATCAAGACATCACGAAGCCTCCACATCATGTGCCACATCCCAGTCTTCTGCTGGATCACTGCTACAGTTCTGGATGAGGTTTTGAAGACCAGAGAGGGAGGAGAGCTGCCGAAGACTCTGACTGAGATGTACATCCACTTCCTGGTGGTTCAGTCCAAACTGAAGAACACAAAGTATGATGGAGGAGCTGAGACAGATTCACACTGGAATAAAAAGAGCAGGAAGATGATTGAGTCTCTGGGAAAACTGGCTTTTGAGCAGCTGCAGAAAGGCAACCTGATCTTCTATGAATCAGACCTGACAGAGTGTGGCATCGATATCAGAGCAGCGTCAGTGTACTCAGGAGTGTTCACACAGATCTTTAAAGAGGAGAGAGGGCTGTACCAGGACAAGGTGTTCTGCTTCGTCCATCTGAGCCTTCAGGAGTTTCTGGCTGCTCTTCATGTCCATCTGACCTTCATCAACTCTGGTGTCAATCTGCTGGCAGAAGAACAATCAACCTCCCAGCTGTCAAAAGTCTTCAGAGACAAACCTAAACTAACACATCTCTACCAGAGTGCTGTGGACAAGGCCTTACAGAGTCCAAATGGACACCTGGACTTGTTCCTCCGCTTCTTCCTGGGTCTTTCACTGCCGACCAATCAGAGTCTCCTACGAGGTCTGCTGACACAGACAGGAAGTAGCTCACAGACCAATAAGGAAACCGTTGAGTACATCAAGAAGAAGATCAGTGAGAATCTGTCTCCAGAGAGAAGCATCAATCTGTTCCACTGTCTGAATGAACTGAAGGATCGTTTTCTTGTTAATGAGATTCGATGGTACCTGAGATCAGGAAGTCTCTACACAGATAAACTCTCTCCTGCTCAGTGGTCAGCTCTGGTCTTCATCTTACTGTCATCAGAAAAAGATCTGGATGTGTTTGACCTGAAGAAATACTCTGCTTCAGAGGAGGCTCTTCTGAGGCTGCTGCCAGTGGTCAAAGCCTCCACCAAAGCTCTGTAGGTGGATATATGTATGTGCAATTTCAAAAAATGCTTAATTTTATATTTGACCAATAAATCATTTAGTTTGTGTCCATTGCTAATCCTTTTTCAGGTTGAGTGGCTGTAACCTCTCAGAGAGAAGTTGTGAAGCTCTGTCCTCAGTTCTCAGCTCCCAGTCCTCTAGTCTGAGAGAGCTGGACCTGAGTAACAATGACCTGCAGGATTCAGGAGTGATGCTGCTGTCTGCTGGACTAGAGAGTCCACACTGTAAACTGGAAACTCTCAGGTCAGTATTAAGCTGTTTCTTTTATATCCTCCTCTTCTGGTCTTATATTCATGTTGGTGAAAATGGTCTGTAGGATTTTCCGGCTGACATTTTTTAAAACACAGTGATTATGTTATTTTCCTGATTCCAGGCTGTCACGCTGTCTGATCACAAAGGAAGGCTGTTTTTCTCTGGCCTCAGCTCTGAGCTCCAACCCCTCCCATCTGAGAGAACTGGACCTGAGCTACAATCATCTAGGAGACTCAGGAGTGAAGCTGCTGTCCGCTGGACAGGAGGATCCACATTGGAGACTGGAAACTCTCAGGTTTGGACAAACCAAAGTTCACACTCTGCAGGTGTCTGTATTTTCTGTTATTTAATGTCAGTCTACTGGAGTCCATCAACATGAAGGACATATTACATATTAGTTCACCTAATTCTGTTCAGAGCAGTGAGTAGGCCGGAGTTAGGAAACACATGGATCTCCAGAAGTCTTAGAGAGAAACTTTAATCATTCTCCTGTGAGCCCTGCTAACAGTATGGCTCTATGGATAGAACAGGGGTGGAATGGATATCTGGCATACCAGGTAAATGCCTGGTGAGCTGACAAACCTTTGGGGCCAGTTGATCATAAATGACTTATTTATATAACTGTTTAAAATATGGGCCAACTATGGGCCCTTAAAACATGTACCACAGCCCATTGGGTAATTTTTTATACTGAAACTGGGCTGGCCTTATCACATCTCTTACTAGCCCCCCTCCCTCCCCCTGGGCTTAAAGTTCTCCGGCATAGCGCCGGAATTCCAGTGTGGGGTGTTTTTATATTCGATAAAATATAATTATGTCCGTGGAAAATATTCTTGCATATTTTTTTAACTGCTTGATATGTGTGTGTGAAGCGCCAATCCTCAGCACAATCTCTGACAGCTAACTGCAGTTAAACAATGTAACAGCAGTTCGTTTCTATTTATTGATATAAAAATGCATTTTGGACTAAATATTTTACTGGATTGGATCATCTGGACCTTTGCCAGCATAACAAGGCCAATTGTTGGAATGTAATCCATCCAGGCTACAGCGTCTCTGGAAAGTGGCGTCAATGTTGCTTATTGGCAGTGCTTAAAGTGAGTCACCAGTACCACTACTAGTTCTCTGGGCACTATGTGAAGCTCACCTGTTCCCGTTCTCGCCTACCTCCTAATCTCTCAGTAGAAACAGAGGAGAAAGAAGCTCGGGTGCCTTTCGTGCAGTCATGTGCGTATCAAGTTGTGTTGCTCATCAAAGTAACTTTTGTGAACTGCCTAATCACAGCCTGGAGGTGCGTAAAACTAAAAAAGTTTGATGCACTACAGCAAACTTTAGAAATGTTGAAGTCATTATTGTGCATGAATGATTATTGAGGAGTTAGTAGTACTTAGCATTAACTAATTAGAAACTGACCACGATCATTTTTCTTACATGGATTTAATGAATGGAAACAACCCACACAAAGGAAACAGCTGTCCAACTGGAACTAATATTATACTATTGGTAAGGGAATGTCTAGGGACAAAATGCTAGACTCAGGCCTGCTGGAAGCCCAGATCTATCCTCAATACTTAACGAGTGTTGCTCGTAGATAGCACTTGGAGTTCGAAAGAAGTTACTGGAGTCGGTCAGAGATCAATGCAATAGAATTTATTGTCAAAGCAAGACAAAAAACCGAACACGCCTTAGCAGACTCGTAAGGCACACTGAAAAACAGGGTTTGGAGCGTCTCAATATATAGCCCTTGGCTGTCTCTGGGAAGTTGGGGCCCCTGTGAGATTCCTGCCTATTTTTTAATTTAATATGGCCATTAATCAGTTCTACTGGGGTAAATCTCCTTTTTTTTCCTTTTTTTTGTGTTTATTAATATTTTATAAACATACGTACAAAATACAGGACTAGACAAAACAACAAAACAACCACAAGCTGGGAATAACCACACAGAAACCAAGAACCCATATGGTTCTAGTTAGATGTGACAGGTACATATGCAGTATAAAGTGAGATACAATGGGAGCTGAATAAGAAAAGAAAGCACAGATAAACAATCCAGTTTTTTTAACAAATGATCTTAGTAAGTATGGCAAAAATATTTACATTTATATAATCAAGAAATGGTTTCCATATTCTTTCGAAGGCATTAGTTTTGGAGTGCAGGAGACAGGTGAGAAAGTCCAGAGGTATGTATTCCATTATTGTCCTATGCCATCCCGCCACTGAGGGGGCCGTATCTGAGATCCAGTGCAGAAGAATACTTTTCCTGGCACAGAGTGTCATAACATTATACAATCTTTTCTGATATGTATCAGTTACACGAGCACTTGGAAGACCCAGGAGGAGGGAGACTGGGTCGAGTTGAAGCTCCCTCTTCAGAACCTTTTGTATTTAAAACAAGACACCTCTCCAATATTCTTGTATTTTTACACAGGACCAGTCACGTATTTCTGTCTTACACTTAGGACAAAATGGGGAGACATCTTTTCTGTATTTGGAGAGACGGTTTGGACCAATATGGGCTCTATGCAGTATCTTAAATTGCATCGCTGTTGTCCGGTTACAGACAGATATTTTCCTTGTGTTTTCCCAAATGTCCTCCCACATCTCCTCAGTTATCACAACCCCCACTTCCTTTCCCAGAACACACCCACTGTCCGAGCGGTGGGATTTGAGCAAGCCCTCAGACTGGCATAATAGGTTCTAATAGAAGCATTGCTCTGAGAAAGCAAAACTTGCTTCTCTATTGGTGTGACATTCATGTCAGCAAGCACAGAAATATTTTTTATAATAAAATCTCTGACCTGAAAATAACGAAAAAGGTCACTTCTTGATATAGCATACTTTTCCATAACTTGATTAAAAGTCATGAGGGTAGAACTAATAAAAATAACCCAGTGAAGAAATTCCCTTAGCTGTCCAGCATTTGAAAGCCCTGTCCAAGGTTCCTGGGAGAAAGTCAGGGTTTTCAGCAATCGAGGTGAAAACTGACGTAAGCCCCGACCTGTCTTCCATTTGCTGTGTGTTCCTCCATGCTCTGACAGTGTTAATTGTAACTGGGTTGCTCCAAAGCTTTTTAACACATTTCAATTTATCAATAAAAAATATATTTTTTTGGACATTTGGATAGGGACTTCTCAACATCGAGCCAACTTGACGAGGCATAATTTTTGATCCAATCAGCTTTATATCTTAGATGAGCGCTCAGTTGATACTTTAATATCTGTGAGATCCAGTCCACCCATAGCACCTGGTAACTACAACACTGACCTCTTGATCCATGGTCTTCGTTTACTCCAGATAAGAAATAAACCAACCACTAAGTTTTTTCACAGTTCATGGTTGAATAAGATTGGGATCATCTGTATTGGATACAGTAAACGCGGAAGGACATTCATTTTCAGAAGCGAAATTCGGCCTATTCTCAGCCTCAGCAGTTCTCTCCTCGATCTTTTTCAATTGCTGGGCGTGGGCTAGTATAGTTTGGGATAGTGGCCCCAGCTTCTCATCAATCACCCTGGTTATGTTCGCTGTTATTTCCTGAATAGTTTGACGAAAAGCTGGGTCAAGAACATCCCCGGTGTTAGCTGTTAGCGGTTGTTGCTCTTCTTCAACAGTGGGGTAGGCAAGCTAACGTTAGCAGTAGCTTCTGGTCTGCTCGTCTTGGTTGATTTCCTACCTTCATTTGGTGACATTCTGTCTTGGTGTCTCAGAAAATACTCATCAATACTCATTAAAATACCCGACACGAATATTGTCGCGAACGCTGAATTGGGCTGGGTTATGTAGAAAGTATCAGAGTGGTGGTGCGGAGCCCAGAACAAGTCAACCACTCTACGCTGCCATCTTCGGTCCCGAGTCTCGTAAATCTCATCTTTAATGTGGCCAATAATCAGTTATACTGGTGTAAATCTCTTGATTGATGTTTTCTTTTGACTGTCATACAACCTCGTTCCTGTAATATTATATTCCCTTACATCTTAATTCTTCTGCTTTTCTTAAAAACATTAATTCATCTTTGTCAGCTAGCTGTAAAAACAGATTATCTGAGGGTACTATTTCGTAGTCGTAAATTTTTAAGACATTTATGTCTTATTGGACACCAGTAAAACTCTCGGGTCAGGCATTTCCCAGGGTATGGGCCCCCTTGGCCCCCCTTCAGAGCGTCTCTGCTCGTGCACCTGCAGCTCCCAAATTTTTAGGCCCTGTCTCCGTAACAGCAATATCTGTCACAGGCATTCAATTTTTCAATTCAATTCAATTTTATTTATATAGCGCCAAATCACAACAACAGTTATCTCACAGCGCTTTTCATAAAGAGCAGGTCTAGACCATACTCTGAAGTTATTTACAGAAGCCCAACAATTCCCACCAAGAGCAGCACTAGGCGACACAAGCAAGGAAAAACTTCCTTTTAAGAGGCAGAAACCTCGAGCAGAACCATGGCTCAGGGTGGTGACCATCTGCCTCGACCGGGTTGGGGTGAGGGGAGAGAGAGAAAGAGAGAGCAAGAGAAGAGAGAGAGAGAGCAAGAGAGAGAGCAGAGGGAGGCAACCTACACAGTATACACATAGAGGTACAGACAATAAAGGTGATGGTGCTATAGACTAAATGAAAAATGGTACAGATATTTATAGTAATGTTAATGATAATAATAATAACAGTAATAATAGCAATAGGGACTAGTAATAGCAATTGCAACTGTAGCAGAGGGCGCCGAGCAGGAACACGGGGCAGCAGGAGACCCCAACCACAGATCCAGACTCCACAGCTCCAGAGCCAGCAACACTGTAGCAGAGGGCGTCGAGCAGGAACACGGAGGAAGCAGGGAGACTCCCAACCACAGATCCAGACTCCACAGCTCCAGAGCCAGCAACACCACGCAGGAAGTGACAGGAGGGGAAGCACCACGACCACGGGAGAGGGAGAAAAAATCGAAGTTAGTAACATGCATTAATGGGATGAGGTTGCACTCAGAGAGAAAAAAGAGAAGAGAGGAGCTCAGTGCATCATGGGAAATCCCCCAGCAGTCTAGCCTATAGCAGCATAATTAAGGCATGGAGATCTATGTCTCCATACCCCCTCTCTGTCATAAACATGGAGCCCAAAATGATTTAATATCTGGGTGCACGGTCTTTTCTCTCATTTGCCACCAAGTAGTGTCTGAGTCTTACAGTATATCTCAGGTGCATGTGCTTCTAGTTGCATGCCCTTTTTGACCCATCCCTATAATAATACATTTTATTTAACAGCGCCTTTCTAAGCACTCAAGGTCGCTTTACAGATAACAAAAACAGGTACAGGGAACAGAAAAGTATAAACAAACAGTTATGGAAAACGTCAAGAACAGTGTATTTACAAATAAGCAAGCTGGAACAGGGGGGTTTTGAGTCTGGTTTTGAACAGGTGGGAGTGAGTTCCAGAGCTGGGGAGCAGAGCGGTTAAAGGCTCTGCTCCCCATGGTGACAAGTCGAGCAGGGGGTACAGTGAGGTGGATGGAGGAGAAGGATCTGAGGGAGCGGTAGGAGGTGGCGATGTGAAGGAGGTCAGATAGATAGGGAGGAGCAAGGTTATGGATAGCTTTGAAAGTATGCAGAAGGATTTTAAATTGTATTCTGAATTGAACCGGGAGGCAATGGAGCTGCTGAAGGACAGGGGTTATGATGAAAAGAAGGGGTTCTGTTGATGACACGAGCTGCTGAGTTCTAAAGAAGTTGGAGTTTATGGAGAGATTTGAGGGAGGCCAAAAAGGAGAGAGTTGCAGTAATCAAGGCGGGAGGTGATGAGGCTGTGGATAAGAATGGAGGCAGTGTGAGTGGTAAGGGAGGGACTGAGGCGGTTATTGTTGCGTAGGTGGAAGTATGCAGACAGGCTGTTATTTATGTGTGACTGAAAGGATAGGGAGGAGTCGAGGATTACGCCCAGACTCTTGACCTGAGGGGAGGGGGAGACCAAGGAATTGTCAATGGGTAGTGTGAAACTATTGATTTTGGAAAAGGTGGATTTGGTGGCTACGAGGAGGAGTTCAGTTTTATTACGGTTGAGTTTAAGGAAGTTTGAGGTGAACCAGTCTTTAATTTCAAGTAAACAGTTAGTAAGGGACAAGGGGGGAAGCGAGGAGGTGGGTTTGCTGGATAAATAGAGCTGGGTGTCATCTGCGTAACAATGAAAATGAATGGTGAATTTGCGGAAAATATTGCCAAGGGGAAGTATGTGGGTGATGAAAAGGAGGGGGCCAAGAACTGAACCTTGAGGAACACCAGTAGTGAAAGGGGAGGGGTGGGATGTGAAAGATTTGAGTTGAATAAACTGAGTGCGGTCGGAGAGATATGAGCGAAACCAGTCAAGAGGGGTGTTGGAGATGCCAAGACAGGATAGTCTATTGAGGAGAATGGAATGAGAAATGGTATCAAAGGCCGCACTAAGATCGAGGAGGATGAGGATGGAGATGAGTCTGGAATCAGCAGCTATGAGGAGATCATTGGTGATTTTTATTAGGGCAGTTTCAGTACTATGGGAGGGCGAAAACCAGACTGGAAAGGTTCGTAAAGACTGTTGAGGGTAAGATAGGGGTAGAGTTGACCAGACACTATTTTTTTCAAGTATTTTAGAGATAAAGGGAAGATTTGAGATGGGACGAAGTTGATTATAGTTAGTGGGATCTGAGATGGGATTCTGAGATCAGAAATTTCGGAGGAGGAGGGCAGTAGAAAGCAGCAAAATGACTGGCTATTGGGGAGGGGCAAAGGGGAGGGGAGGCAAGGGGGTTGAATGTAATTGCTGGTGAATGGAGTTGATTTTTTTATTAAAAAAGATTATTAATGAATTACAAGTCTCACTTGAATACATGTGAGAGGGCAGGGAATCGGGGGGTTAAAAATTTTATGCATTATTGAGAAGAGAGACCTGGAGTTTCCTTCGTTGGAGCAGATGAGATCAGAGTAGTAGTTTGGTTTAATTACGGCTATTGAGTTTGAGTAGTGAAGATGATGAGTTTTGTGCATTTCTTTGTGAATGGAGAGACCAGTTTTTTATGGAGGCATTCAAGTTGGCGACCTTTGGCTTTCATGAGGTGGAGTTCTGAGGATGTCTGTATTTATGTTTTTAATATTACGAAAAGAAATCTGGCGGACTGGCTTGATTACAGAGAGACAGGGAGATATTGAAGGACAAAAGAAAATGATCAGAAATGTGAACATCATCAGCAGAACAGTTGAAGGGATTAAGCCAGAGCAGCAAATCAAATCAAGTGAATGTCCTTTTATGTGGGTGGGGAAATCAACATACTGATGGAATCCGAAACTGTCTAGGCAGGAGGTAAAGTCTCTGGTGAGTGGGAGGTTTATATTGACCATATGAATATTAAAATCACCTAGGAGAATGACATTGGAGAGAGAGTAGAGAGGTGGGTGAGTAGTGTGGAGAATTCGTTTAAAAAAAGTCAGCTTTGTGGTTTAGGGTGCGGTAGACTGTGGCAACAACTATGGGAGTGGGACCAGGCAATTAAAATACAGAGCATTCCATAGAGCGGAAAACTAGAGTTGAAACTGGCAACATCTTCCACTTCTCGCGATAGAGCAGCGTGAGACCTCCCCCGCAGCCAGAGCCACGAGGATGAGAGTGGTAAACAAACCCAGATGGACTGGAGGCATTGAGCTGGGAGAAGTCACTGGGTTGTTGCCAGGTCTCCGTGAGACAGAGGAAGTCCAACTTACGGTCAACGAGGAGATCCTGGATAAGCTGACCCTTGTTAGTGAGAGAGCGGACATTCAGGAGACCAAAGTTGACAGTAGAGTTATTGTAGCCGGGGGCCGGGCTTGCTGCCCTAGCTAGAGGGCTGTTTTACAAAACCAGGATAGCGGATTAAGCCTGGATTTTCCAGATATCCTAGCTGAATTAAGCCTTGACTCTGTCACCATGGGGAGCAGAAGCGGTTAAAGGCTCTGCTCCCCATGGTGACAAGTCGAGCAGGGGGTACAGTGAGGTGGATGGAGGAGAAGGATCTGAGGGAGCGGTAGGAGGTGGCGATGTGAAGGAGGTCAGATAGATAGGGAGGAGCAAGGTTATGGATAGCTTTGAAAGTATGCAGAAGGATTTTAAATTGTATTCTGAATTGAACCGGGAGGCAATGGAGCTGCTGAAGGACAGGGGTTATGATGAAAAGAGGGGGTTCTGTTGATGACACGAGCTGCTGAGTTCTAAAGAAGTTGGAGTTTATGGAGAGATTTGAGGGAGGCCAAAAAGGAGAGAGTTGCAGTAATCAAGGCGGGAGGTGATGAGGCTGTGGATAAGAATGGAGGCAGTGTGAGTGGTAAGGGAGGGACTGAGGCGGTTATTGTTAGCGTAGGGTGGAAGTATGCAGACAGGCTGTTATTTATGTGTGACTGAAAGGATAGGGAGGAGTCGAGGATTACGCCCAGACTCTTGACCTGAGGGGAGGGGGAGACCAAGGAATTGTCAATGGGTAGTGTGAAACTATTGATTTTGGAAAAGGTGGATTTGGTGGCTACGAGGAGGAGTTCAGTTTTATTACGGTTGAGTTTAAGGAAGTTTGAGGTGAACCAGTCTTTAATTTCAAGTAAACAGTTAGTAAGGGACAAGGGGGGAAGCGAGGAGGTGGGTTTGCTGGATAAATAGAGCTGGGTGTCATCTGCGTAACAATGAAAATGACTGGTGAATTTGCGGAAAATATTGCCAAGGGGAAGTATGTGGGTGATGAAAAGGAGGGGGCCAAGAACTGAACCTTGAGGAACACCAGTAGTGAAAGGGGAGGGGTGGGATGTGAAAGATTTGAGTTGAATAAACTGAGTGCGGTCGGAGAGATATGAGCGAAACCAGTCAAGAGGGGTGTTGGAGATGCCAAGACAGGATAGTCTATTGAGGAGAATGGAATGAGAAATGGTATCAAAGGCCGCACTAAGATCGAGGAGGATGAGGATGGAGATGAGTCTGGAATCAGCAGCTATGAGGAGATCATTGGTGATTTTATTAGGGCAGTTTCAGTACTATGGGAGGGGCGAAAACCAGACTGGAAAGGTTCGTAAAGACTGTTGAGGGTAAGATAGGGGTAGAGTTGACCAGACACTATTTTTTTCAAGTATTTTAGAGATAAAGGGAAGATTTGAGATGGGACGAAGTTGATTATAGTTAGTGGGATCTGAGATGGGATTCTGAGATCAGAAATTTCGGAGGAGGAGGGCAGTAGAAAGCAGCAAAATGACTGGCTATTGGGGAGGGGCAAAGGGGGAAGGGGAGGCAAGGGGTTGAATGTAATTGCTGGTGAATGGAGTTGATTTTTTTATTAAAAAAGATTATTAATGAATTACAAGTCTCACTTGAATACATGTGAGAGGGCAGGGAATCGGGGGGGTTAAAAATTTTATGCATTATTGAGAAGAGAGACCTGGAGTTTCCTTCGTTGGAGCAGATGAGATCAGAGTAGTAGTTTGGTTTAATTACGGCTATTGAGTTTGAGTAGTGAAGATGATGAGTTTTGTGCATTTCTTTGTGAATGGAGAGACCAGTTTTTTTATGGAGGCATTCAAGTTGGCGACCTTTGGCTTTCATGAGGTGGAGTTCTGAGGATGTCTGTATTTATGTTTTTAATATTACGAAAAGAAATCTGGCGGACTGGCTTGATTACAGAGAGACAGGGAGATATTGAAGGACAAAAGAAAATGATCAGAAATGTGAACATCATCAGCAGAACAGTTGAAGGGATTAAGCCAGAGCAGCAAATCAAATCAAGTGAATGTCCTTTTATGTGGGTGGGGAAATCAACATACTGATGGAATCCGAAACTGTCTAGGCAGGAGGTAAAGTCTCTGGTGAGTGGGAGGTTTATATTGACCATATGAATATTAAAATCACCTAGGAGAATGACATTAGGAGAGAGAGTAGAGAGGTGGGTGAGTAGTGTGGAGAATTCGTTTAAAAAGTCGCTTTGTGGTTTAGGGGTGCGGTAGACTGTGGCAATAACTATGGGAGTGGGACCAGGCAATTAAAATACAGAGCATTCCATAGAGCGGAAAACTAGAGTTGAAACTGGCAACATCTTCCACTTCTCGCTGATAGAGCAGCTGAGACCTCCCCGCAGCCAGAGCCACGAGGATGAGAGTGGTAAACAAACCCAGATGGACTGGAGGCATTGAGCTGGGAGAAGTCACTGGGTTGTTGCCAGGTCTCCGTGAGACAGAGGAAGTCCAACTTACGGTCAACGAGGAGATCCTGGATAAGCTGACCCTTGTTAGTGAGAGAGCGGACATTCAGGAGACCAAAGTTGACAGTAGAGTTATTGTAGCCGGGGGCCGGGCTTGCTGCCCTAGCTAGAGGGCTGTTTTACAAAACCAGGATAGCGGATTAAGCCTGGATTTTCCAGATATCCTAGCTGAATTAAGCCTTGACTCTGTCACCATGGGGAGCAGAGCGGTTAAAGGCTCTGCTCCCCATGGTGACAAGTCGAGCAGGGGGTACAGTGAGGTGGATGGAGGAGAAGGATCTGAGGGAGCGGTAGGAGGTGGCGATGTGAAGGAGGTCAGATAGATAGGGAGGAGCAAGGTTATGGATAGCTTTGAAAGTATGCAGAAGGATTTTAAATTGTATTCTGAATTGAACCGGGAGGCAATGGAGCTGCTGAAGGACAGGGGTTATGATGAAAAGAGGGGTTCTGTTGATGACACGAGCTGCTGAGTTCTAAAGAAGTTGGAGTTTATGGAGAGATTTGAGGGAGGCCAAAAGAGGAGAGTTGCAGTAATCAAGGCGGGAGGTGATGAGGCTGTGGATAAGAATGGAGGCAGTGTGAGTGGTAAGGGAGGGACTGAGGCGGTTATTGTTGCGTAGGTGGAAGTATGCAGACAGGCTGTTATTTATGTGTGACTGAAAGGATAGGGAGGAGTCGAGGATTACGCGAGACTCTTGACCTGAGGGGAGGGGAGACCAAGGAATTGTCAATGGGTAGTGTGAAACTATTGATTTTGGAAAAGGTGGATTTGGTGGCTACGAGGGAGGAGTTCAGTTTTATTACGGTTGAGTTTAAGGAAGTTTGAGGTGAACCAGTCTTTAATTTCAAGTAAACAGTTAGTAAGGGACAAGGGGGGAAGCGAGGAGGTGGGTTTGCTGGATAAATAGAGCTGGGTGTCATCTGCGTAACAATGAAAATGAATGGTGAATTCTGCGGAAAATATTGCCAAGGGGAAGTATGTGGGTGATGAAAAGGAGGGGCCAAGAACTGAACCTTGAGGAACACCAGTAGTGAAAGGGGAGGGTGGGATGTGAAAGATTTGAGTTGAATAAACTGAGTGCGGTCGGAGAGATATGAGCGAAACCAGTCAAGAGGGGTGTTGGAGATGCCAAGACAGGATAGTCTATTGAGGAGAATGGAATGAGAAATGGTATCAAAGGCCGCACTAAGATCGAGGAGGATGAGGATGGAGATGAGTCTGGAATCAGCAGCTATGAGGAGATCATTGGTGATTTTTATTAGGGCAGTTTCAGTACTATGGGAGGGGCGAAAACCAGACTGGAAAGGTTCGTAAAGACTGTTGAGGGTAAGATAGGGGTAGAGTTGACCAGACACTATTTTTTTCAAGTATTTTAGAGATAAAGGGAAGATTTGAGATGGGACGAAGTTGATTATAGTTAGTGGGATCTGAGATGGGATTCTGAGATCAGAAATTTCGGAGGAGGAGGGCAGTAGAAAGCAGCAAAATGACTGGCTATTGGGGAGGGGCAAAGGGGAGGGGGGAGGCAAGGGGGTTGAATGTAATTGCTGGTGAATGGAGTTGATTTTTTATTAAAAAAGATTATTAATGAATTACAAGTCTCACTTGAATACATGTGAGAGGGCAGGGAATCGGGGGGTTAAAATTTTATGCATTATTGAGAAGAGAGACCTGGAGTTTCCTTCGTTGGAGCAGATGAGATCAGAGTAGTAGTTTGGTTTAATTACGGCTATTGAGTTTGAGTAGTGAAGATGATGAGTTTTGTGCATTTCTTTGTGAATGGAGAGACCAGTTTTTTTATGGAGGCATTCAAGTTGGCGACCTTTGGCTTTCATGAGGTGGAGTTCTGAGGATGTCTGTATTTATGTTTTTAATATTACGAAAAGAAATCTGGCGGACTGGCTTGATTACAGAGAGACAGGGAGATATTGAAGGACAAAAGAAAATGATCAGAAATGTGAACATCATCAGCAGAACAGTTGAAGGGGATTAAGCCAGAGCAGCAAATCAAATCAAGTGAATGTCCTTTTATGTGGGTGGGGAAATCAACATACTGATGGAATCCGAAACTGTCTAGGCAGGAGGTAAAGTCTCTGGTGAGTGGGAGGTTTATATTGACCATATGAATATTAAAATCACCTAGGAGAATGACATTAGGAGAGAGAGTAGAGAGGTGGGTGAGTAGTGTGGAGAATTCGTTTAAAAAGTCGCTTTGTGGTTTAGGGGTGCGGTAGACTGTGGCAATAACTATGGGAGTGGGACCAGGCAATTAAAATACAGAGCATTCCATAGAGCGGAAAACTAGAGTTGAAACTGGCAACATCTTCCACTTCTCGCGATAGAGCAGCGTGAGACCTCCCCCGCAGCCAGAGCCACGAGGATGAGAGTGGTAAACAAACCCAGATGGACTGGAGGCATTGAGCTGGGAGAAGTCACTGGGTTGTTGCCAGGTCTCCGTGGAGACAGAGGAAGTCCAACTTACGGTCCAACGAGGAGATCCTGGATAAGCTGACCCTTGTTAGTGAGAGAGCGGACATTCAGGAGACCAAAGTTGACAGTAGAGTTATTGTAGCCGGGCGGGCTTGCTGCCCTAGCTAGAGGGCTGTTTTACAAAACCAGGATAGCGGATTAAGCCTGGATTTTCCAGATATCCTAGCTGAATTAAGCTTGACTCTGTCACCATGGGGAGCAGAAGCGGTTAAAGGCTCTGCTCCCCATGGTGACAAGTCGAGCAGGGGGTACAGTGAGGTGGATGGAGGAGAAAGGATCTGAGGGAGCGGTAGGAGGTGGCGATGTGAAGGAGGTCAGATAGATAGGGAGGAGCAAGGTTATGGATAGCTTTGAAAGTATGCAGAAGGATTTTAAATTGTATTCTGAATTGAACCGGAGGCAATGGAGCTGCTGAAGGACAGGGGTTATGATGAAAAGAGGGGTTCTGTTGATGACACGAGCTGCTGAGTTCTAAAGAAGTTGGAGTTTATGGAGAGATTTGAGGAGGCCAAAAGGAGAGAGTTGCAGTAATCAAGGCGAGGAGGTGATGAGGCTGTGGATAAGAATGGAGGCAGTGTGAGTGGTAAGGGAGGGACTGAGGCGGTTATTGTTAGCGTAGGGTGGAAGTATGCAGACAGGCTGTTATTTATGTGTGACTGAAAGGATAGGGAGGAGTCGAGGATTACTGCAGACTCTTGACCTGAGGGGAGGGGGAGACCAAGGAATTGTCAATGGGTAGTGTGAAACTATTGATTTTGGAAAAGGTGGATTTGGTGGCTACGAGGAGGAGTTCAGTTTTATTACGGTTGAGTTTAAGGAAGTTTGAGGTGAACCAGTCTTTAATTTCAAGTAAACAGTTAGTAAGGGACAAGGGGGGAAGCGAGGAGGTGGGTTTGCTGGATAAATAGAGCTGGGTGTCATCTGCGTAACAATGAAAATGACTGGTGAATTTGCGGAAAATATTGCCAAGGGGAAGTATGTGGGTGATGAAAAGGAGGGGGCCAAGAACTGAACCTTGAGGAACACCAGTAGTGAAAGGGGAGGGGTGGGATGTGAAAGATTTGAGTTGAATAAACTGAGTGCGGTCGGAGAGATATGAGCGAAACCAGTCAAGAGGGGTGTTGGAGATGCCAAGACAGGATAGTCTATTGAGGAGAATGGAATGAGAAATGGTATCAAAGGCCGCACTAAGATCGAGGAGGATGAGGATGGAGATGAGTCTGGAATCAGCAGCTATGAGGAGATCATTGGTGATTTTTATTAGGGCAGTTTCAGTACTATGGGAGGGGCGAAAACCAGACTGGAAAGGTTCGTAAAGACTGTTGAGGGTAAGATAGGGGTAGAGTTGACCAGACACTATTTTTTCAAGTATTTTAGAGATAAAGGGAAGATTTGAGATGGGACGAAGTTGATTATAGTTAGTGGGATCTGAGATGGGATTCTGAGATCAGAAATTTCGGAGGAGGAGGGCAGTAGAAAGCAGCAAAATGACTGGCTATTGGGGAGGGGCAAAGGGGGAGGGGGAGGCAAGGGGGTTGAATGTAATTGCTGGTGAATGGAGTTGATTTTTTTATTAAAAAAGATTATTAATGAATTACAAGTCTCACTTGAATACATGTGAGAGGGCAGGGAATCGGGGGGGTTAAAAATTTTATGCATTATTGAGAAGAGAGACCTGGAGTTTCCTTCGTTGGAGCAGATGAGATCAGAGTAGTAGTTTGGTTTAATTACGGCTATTGAGTTTGAGTAGTGAATATGATGAGTTTTGTGCATTTCTTTGTGAATGGAGAGACCAGTTTTTTTATGGAGGCATTCAAGTTGGCGACCTTTGGCTTTCATGAGGTGGAGTTCTGAGGATGTCTGTATTTATGTTTTTAATATTACGAAAAGAAATCTGGCGGACTGGCTTGATTACAGAGAGACAGGGAGATATTGAAGGACAAAAGAAAATGATCA